>PVJN01066137.1:0-10075 GCA_004026805.1 Lasiurus borealis
AAGCAAAATGGTTAATGCTGCTGATTCGGCATTCCATCTGCTCCCTTCTCAGGTGGTTAAGTCCCTCTTCCTTTCCCTTCCCCTTAGAGCTGCAGGGATGATGAAGTCGGGAAGGGAAGACTGGGATGTAAAGCTTGTAAAGAGGGAAGCCAGACAGAGTTGCAGGGAAAGACAGCAGAAGGATAACCCCCAGTGACCCGCTGGGAAAATGCTGAAACTCTGCTGCCAGTGGCAATTTTACACAAGCTCTTTGGATGGTGTGAAGGTTAAAAAACACCAGCCTGTTCCAGTCAAGTCCCAGCTTTCTGCTCAGGAGCTTATCTGACATCGGATTCAACAATTTACTAAACTTTCCCTAAAAACAACAATAACAACAGCAGAAACCTTTATTTTTAACTCTTAGCCAGAGCTTCAGAAGTACTTTATTTTTACGAGGTGTCATTGTAAGAAACATCCCAACCTGGAGAGAATTTTTATGAGTTTATTTGAGCCAAACTGGAGACGTGCCAGAATGCAGGCTCTCAAATGCTGCCTGCGAATGACAGTTCTGAAGTTCTTATGTTTGGAATTGAGGGGAGTAAGGGAGATACACGAGGGTGGGAAATCTCTATGATTAGACTACAGGGTGGTTAAAAATTGGGTGCTCTCTTGGTGGTTTTCAAAGAGGCCTGAAAAACAGGCATTTTAAAGGGGCATTAACCTAGATACACAAAAACAATGGACATGGTTTGCTCAAAGCAAAGAGAACCTTTTACGAGGGAAGTTATAGGCCTGGGGCATGGCTGCCCACCTTGACCTGCCCAGTTAGGAATCACTGTGAGGTTACGTTTGGTCACTGATTTATTATAGCACCTCTTTTTCATTCACAGAAGGGTGCTTTAACTTCTGAATATATTCTTAGTTTCTCCTTTCTTTAGCCGCATTTACCTCACCCCTCTTGCCAACTAATACACAGCCTAACTCCCACTGAAGTGACATCTCATTTTATTTTTTAAATTTGTTTTAAAAGTTTTTTATTGCCTGGCCAGTGTGGCTCAGTGGTTGAGCGTCCACCTATGAACCAGGAGGTCATGGTTCGATTCCCAGTCAGGGCACCTGCCTGAGTTTCGAGCTCAATCCCCAGGAAGGTGGGGGAGGAGGATTGCACGAGGCAGCTGATCAATGACTCTCTTTCATCATTGATGTTTCTCTCCCTCTCTCCCTCTCCCTTCCTCTCTGAAATCAATAAAAAGCAATAAAAATGGCTGACTAGGGCAATAGCTGGCTTCTCATTTTAAGGTAACATTTTCTACCTAATCTGAGAGGTACAACTCAGAATTTCTATAAACTTGGTTTTCTTAGACACACTCATTTAAAGTTTAGAACATAAAATATCACACATACACCAAAGGGTATCTGTAGTATTGTAATTTAACTCTTTAATTTATTTTGATTAAAACCTGAGTAGTTAAGTAGTAGAGAAAAATCAGTTTAGAAATCAGTAGAAATATCCTGATTTTTTTTCCCAGTTATGATTTCTGGATAATTGTTCCATGTTTGTTTATGATTTAAAAGAATAAAACATTATTTTAATATAGATTATTAGGGGTTATTTTTCATGCTGCTTGGCTGCTATGTTTTATTTTCATTTAATTTTAAGGTTTTCGAAGCCTTCATTTAAAGGGGCAGTTTACTCTGATTCTGATAAGTTTTACAGAGTTTTCTTTATATGTAACTCATCTCCTATTTGTTTTTCATCCATTGTTATTGGGTTTTTTTGTTTGTTTTTAAGAAAGACTTCTATGTTTACTTTCTAGACTGATTTTGCACGGTTTAGTGGAACAAATGTGGAAACTGACTTTGTAGAAGTGCCATCACAAATGCTTGAAAATTGGGTGTGGGACATTGATTCCCTCCGGAGACTGTCAAAGCATTATCAAGATGGAAGACCTATTATGGATGATCTGCTTGAAAATCTTGTTGCTTCTAGATTGGTCAACACAGGTATGCCTTGTAATTTTAGAAAAGGAAAATAAATTAGAATTGCTTAATAAAGAATTGCTGACGTCATCTGTAGAACCGTTTCCCCTTTAAACATGATAGTACCCCCAGAGTGCTAATGTGGGAAGACCACTTAATACATTGCAATACGAAGCCCTGGGATTATGTCTAAGAAAAAGATACATCTACTTTTCCATCGTAAATGAGATGTTTTGCTCCCATTTTGTAATGACTACTACAGAAATCACTTTTGAAATCTATGATCTTGTGCTAGTAGAACACACAGTTCTCTTCTGCAAAACATGCCCAAACATTCTTATGTTATTAGGTCTTCTGACCCTACGCCAGATTGTTTTGAGCAAAGTTGATCAGTCTCTCCACACCAACACATCGCTGGATGCCGCCAGTGAATATGCCAAATGCTGCACAGAAATTTTAGGTGTTGCGGCTACTCCAGGTACGTAAGTTCTGTTATGACTTGAGTTCATTTTTCCTGTGTAGCACAGGATACGCTCCTCACGCCGCTGGGGAAGAAGGGGTTTGTCGGGCAGAATACCTCATGCACTTTGTTTCTGATTTCTGTAGGCAGGCCAGGACTTTCGGACTTTCAGATTACGAGTTGTCCTGTCCAAATGTGCTTGAAGGAAAGGTGGCTCCGGCTTTTGCAGCGTTTTAGTGTAATCAGGCATGAGCGATTGGCCTCCACCCCAGAGCGCAGAAAGCCATTCACACTTGGCAGCACCCACCCGGCTCCTCCCTCCCTGTGTGCACCAGGCCTTCCCAGTGATTTCAGTAGGAAACTGCCGGGGTGGAGGGGGTAGGGGGAGACCAGTTTTAGGGAGAAGCACAACTTCTGCGTCGTTTCTGACTCTGAGATCAGCTTGACTTAGCATCTCTGACCTAATACTTAGATGATTCATGTGGGTAGGTGGAGAGCTGCACACACGTGTGTGTTTACATTTATATTATGCATATTTAAAGCCAACATGTAATTCTACTTATATGTAGTTGTTGGTAAGGAGTCTTTTTTCCACCAATAAGTTGTTATTTAGATGAATCAGTCATAGTTATAGAGATGATAAAGTTCAGAATAGTCAGTAGAGTCTAAGCTCCTCACTCCCTTCAGTGACCTGTTTATAGTTGACTCTACGTCAACTTTGTGCCTGAGGCCACTTTGACAAAATCCTATTGAATGTATCCCTAGAGGTAAATGGTATGGTTAAAAACTTTTTTAGCTTTTTAAGTAAAAGAGTTCGTTTTCCATAATTATGAACCTAATAAGTGCTGTTCTGACACGTTTTAAATATAAAGATGTGACAAAGAATAGGCTTAATATTAGAGTACTAGTGGCCAAGTGCACGGATTCATGCACATTGAAAGGAAATTAATTAGAAGAAATACTTTAATATCGCTATTTGCCCTTTCTCTATAACAGAGGTGTCAACCAATTTCATGACCGACAATGACAGGTGGAAACACCCGCATGCGATTGGTGCCGGAAAGAGCTTTATATAGAGAGATTTGTAAAACACGTGTGTGTCCAAGGGAGAAGAAAGGACTGAGGGATTCTGAAACACGGAGCTATCTGATGGGTGTGGACAAAGCCTCTGACACTATTGTTAAGCATTCCAGAGCTTAGGGCCGAAACCAGCTCCAAGGTTGAGCCATCCCTGGAGGGAAGTTTGTAAACATCTTGACCAAGGGCACAAGGAAAGCCAGGTTGTATTGGAGGTGAAATCCTATCTCTCCTCCCACAGCGGGACTCCCTAGGGAAACCTTAGCTAGCTGATAACCCGATAATTAACATTTACCATCACATTGATTGAAATGTATCTCTCCTTAAAGGCACAAACATGCCAGCCACTTTTGGACATTTAGCAGGGGGATATGATGGCCAATATTATGGATATCTTTGGAGTGAAGTATTTTCCATGGATATGTTTTACAGCTGTTTTAAAAAAGAAGGAATAATGAACCCAGAGGTATAGTACTTTTTTTCTTCTTTTGTTAATTTTAGTTGCTTTCTCCCCTTTAACTCCTAGTGTAAAATATATATTACACCTAGATTTTAAAGTATGTATTACATCTAGATTTCAGAGTAAGAGATTTGGTAACAGCTTTTAACTTAAACTCTTACATCTTCTTAAATCATCACACTTCAAGTTGCAGCACACAAGTGATTAACTCTAATTCTATATGTTTAAAAAAAAGCTAACTGCATTTTCTTGCTTATTAACATTCCAATATATTGCATAATTAAAATGGAAAGCTTTGTTTGTGCATTTGCACATTTATAGCTGCTAGTTTTGACATGTGCCACACAGTGCTTTAGCTTTACGGGTGATTGGAAAAGAAAACTGAACTCCTTCCTGATATAAATGGTCTGTTTATGTTTTGATATTCTCAACGCACTTTCCTTATACATTTTCTGTGGGAGACACCCTTTTTCTGTGACTGGCATACCCCACCTACTGCATAGTTTGTAACCTGAATGCCTTTAAGTAATTTAAGCTGCTTCATTAACCTGAGCCGTTCCTTTCTGTGTACAACGAATTAACTGCCAGGTGGCTGCCAGCCAAACCTTCCTGAGTTACAGTCCCCCAGTCTCCAGTCTTGCAGAAGAGTCAGCTGTCAGATTTTTTTCTGGGGCTGATGCATTTTCCACTCTGTTGTTGTTTTTTTCATTCTGTTTGATCCGGAAATTAGAAGAACAAATGATCAAAATCAGACTCTCCGTGCCTGTTTTAACCAACTGATTTGTTCCTCAAACTTGATGTTTCTGGGTTGCATAGTGCCTTACCTGTACACACTGAAACACACTGATGTAATTTAGATGACTATTCCTCCCGTCTCCCCCTCTCACCACCACCACCACCACCAAAAATAATGATAATAAAACCCATCTCCTGGGTACCTACATTCTATACACTAGCCTTTCCAGTCACTCTGTCTTCCACCCTCCCCTGCCCAAGCTGTGAGGTCCCTTTAAGTCTCCTTCATTCCTGGGCCAACTCATTTACAATGGCAGTGGTCAACCATGGACTGCTGTTCTCATAAATATCCTGACTTCAGCATGACCTTCAGCCAGTGCCCAGACCTGGATTCCTCCACCGTGTCATTTAGAGATGGTGCCCTTGGGGTTCAGAGTGTTCTGGGGAAGATCGTATGACTCCATTAACATGCCCATCTACAAAGTCATGCTGTCCAACTGAACTGGACACCAGTGTCACTCTGCAGTCCTGTTCCACTCCCTTGTTGAGTTCTCCTGTCTCCGAGGTGATTCCTCTAATACTAAGCCTTCCTAGGTTTACCATCTTGGAAAAAATCTGGGGTTATTGCTGTTAGCTCTGATAAACTCAGGTGTTTTTTCTTGCAGTAATTTCTTAGTGTAAGAAACAGTCTTTGCAAACCTATTCCCAGGCTTTTGCCTCCACCCACTGAATTGGAAAGTTATCCTTTCTCCAAAGTTACCAAGGATGACCCAGTCGGCAACCTTTAAAGGCCTTTGTCTACCTTTTTGATTTTTGTAATTTCTTGCTTCTTGTTATTCTTCTCTTTGTACACAGCCCTGAGGCTAGCAATCAAATTCCTTCCTACCCAGAACCCCCTGAGTTCCTGTAAGTCTTTTCCCCTTCACAAATATACTCATTCTATTTCTTCCACCTAAAAGGTATGCCTTACTTGCCTGCTTCTCAAAAACCATTCTTAAAGGCCCTACTCAAATGGCCACTCACTTATATAATCTTCTAGATCATCCAAAGCAAAGTGGTCTTTCCATCCTCCTAACAGAAGAGTAGACTTGGGCATGAGGGAATAATTTCAATAAGCTTCTTCTTGTGTCTGTAATGTTTAATGTAATTATTATACAAAGAAAAAAAATTGGATTATAAAATATACCAAAGGATGCAAATTTTTATCTTAAAATTTATATTTAAGAGACAGTACTAGAAATTGTTGTCAATTGTTACTTCTAGGTGATAAATTTATGAGTGATTATTAAGTACTTTTCTATACTTTCATGGAGCTTTTTCTTTTTTAAAAACTGTATTTTTATTGACTTCAGAGAGGAAGGAAGAAGGAAAGAGAGATCAAAACATCAGTGATAAGAGAGAATCGTTGATTGGGCTGCCTCCTGCATGCCCCACACTGGGAACTGAGCCCGAATGTGCCCTGACCAGGAATAAAACCGTGACCTCCTGGTTCATAGGTCCATACTCACCAATGAGCCACACCAGCTAAGCTGAAGCTTTCTCTTATTTTTCCATAGAACATGGATTATTGTAGAAATCAGAGGACAGTGTTTAAAGAGACATAGATGTAAAGATATAGGCACAATTATGACCTCTTACTGGCTCTTTGTTGTTGAGGTTTCCTGACATAAGTGCTACTGAATCTCTTTCCATTAAGTGTCCTCATTCATCTCCTCTGTCCTTCCTCTCACATGAGTACATCCCAGTCCCCTCCACTGTTACCCAGTCTCCTCCACCTGTCAAGGCAACAGCCAGAGTACAAAGTACTGGTCCCAGTGGATTCCAGGGAACTTGCAAGTCCAGCAGAAGCAATTGTGCCCTTATGTTTCCAAACTTCCTCCAGTTCTCAAGCTTCACAGCTTGGCAGGCAGCCACACCACTCTTAATTTAAATAAAAGGGCTGGATTGAACTTGGACACAGCAAGATTCCCAGCAACTTGGATTTGTTTCCTTGTGATGTTAAAAACAAATTTTAGTTTTACTAAAATTTTGGATCCAACGGTGCTATTATTCGTCATCTTATGTGAATCTGGATTTAATCCCTTCCTTTTTCTTTCCTAGTAAATGTGACTCTAGTGTCCAATAAGAATGCCTTTATACCCCATCCTCATACTCTTTCATGGGACAGCTTTTTAAATAGCCATTTTATTCCCTCCTACAGTGTACTGTTTGTTTGGGTAGAGTTTGTTTTGTGTTCGTATATTTTTTACAAATGTTTGCCCTAAAATAACACCTGACTTACAAAATTCAAATATCCACCATTAATTAACAGGGTTCTACAAAAAACTTAAGTCATTATTATCACAACTATGTTGTGAGGAAGATACAGAATTTTGGGGGGAATCAGAGTAATCACAGTCTATCATGCAGACTTCATTTGCCCAAGGCCCTCGCCCTCCCCGGCATGTATTTTGATTTTGAGGAGATAGCAGTCAGTAATACTTGGTCCCCAAGCTTATCATGATTTGTTGACCTGATTGGTCATGGTCATTGGTATCAACAAAAGAACACCTCTGGGTCTTCTCTCGGTAACCTCTTGCCATCCTGCAAAGCCCAGAGTTGGCTCTGAGAACCATTGCAGTTCCTTGCAAACAGAACTGTAGAAAGTGTACCACTCACTGGGAAACCAGCAATAGGAAGGATCCAGTATACACCTGGAGTCTTCTGAATACCGGATGGTAGCAATGGAATATTTTATGATTTAGTCGTCTCCATTCTATTTTGTGGGCTTCTATCAAAGTGTCAGAACTGGCCATGTATCTAGAACAGACTCTCTCTGTTTGCTATCTTGGTGTTTTTTTCTCTAGTTTTTTACATCTTTTCATAGTAAATAGAATATCTTAACTGTTTAACTAGTTTGTTAAATGTTATCTGAAGTTTTCTTCCTAGTGGAAAATTGAAGTCTCATTAATCAGACGTATCTTTTACTTCTCCAACTGGCCTCTTAAATAGCCGGAAGTGCTTGAGATGAACATTTTTCCAGTCAGCTCTAAGAGCTCTTGAAGGATATCTGTAAGGTCACCAAATGTAGTTTCAAAATTGAGCAGCTAATGACAGGGTTGAAAATAAGGGAGCTTTTAACTAGGGCCATTTCTTTTTATAAGGCAATTTCATCGTGGGAAATTTTCCTAAGAAGTCATAGAGTGTGGATTCAAAGGCAATTATATTGTTAAACTAGAATTATCTTCCTCCTCTTTTGCATTCAGAGAAATTGCTAAGCTTTTTTTCTTTTCCAACGAAGAAGAAATGGCAATCAAGTATCGCTCGCTGCAGAAAGGAATACCAAGAAAATCAAGATAAAGTGTAGCTATTACATTGAATGCGCATGCCCTAAAGAAGCAGCTAGATCTTACATCCAGTAATAGACCAGACGCAGAAACGTGAAGAACCTTGGTTAAACATGAAAAACAACGACCTGGCAGAGGACGTGTGCCGTAAAGCTAAATATCCCAGTGCTTTCCAGATAAAATCCTAAGCCAAATCCCTGCTATAATGTGTTGCGAAGGGAGAGGAGGAAATTTCCTCTCCCGACAGGACTCACCAGTGGATTAACCTCTGCTTTAGCTCTCCTAATCAACCACCCAAAAACTGATTCTCCTTACACCTCAGCCTTTTTTTTCTGAGTTCCAGTGTGCCTGATTTAAAGGACAAAGGAAGGAAATAGGATTGATTTCCAACCTGCTTCTTGAATATTTACAAGGCCAGACCTTGTAAGTCTTGAATCCCAAACAACTAGAAGCAGTTTTTCTCCCTTTGTGTTCTTTACAGCCCTCCTTTGTGTTTCTCTCAGACTCCTAATAATCTGCCTTGTTAATTCCCCATTTCTTTATCTCACCTTGTAACAGGAACTGTTCTATTCAGCTGTGTTTTTGTCCCCTGCTTCAAACCTGTTACATTTAATTAGCACTGTTAGGAACGGGTACCTCTTGGGATCTAACCCGTAGTTCTTAGTCTATCTGCTTCCATTCCTCTATCCCCCTGACACATACTACTTACCCAGGGGACCTTTTTTTTCTCCTGATCTCCTCCCTCCCCTGAAATTAAGATCTATCCTTCTAACAAATGGGAACTTTTCTTCGGGTTTCCAGAAGGCCCCTTCTAGTCCAGGGAAGATTCCTGCCACTGTTCTTGTTGGTATCCCCCTGACTATCAGCACCAATCTTCCACTCTCTCTCCTTCTTTGTTGTTGTCAGAGGTATCCTTTTTCTACCCACAGTCTCCCCGCCCTCACAGAAAACAAAGGGTGCACTGTGGGGAAGGAGCTTGCAAGCAGGCCGCAGAAGCAAGGTTTCAAAGTCCACTTTCAAAGCAGACCTGTGAGCCTGTTAGGGGCCGGCTCATCATCCCCTGTCCTAGGGTGGATGCCCTCTGCCTGATGCCTCTTACTCAGTGTAGGAAGGAGCCGACTCTGGCCGCACTCCCCAGAGTCCATCATCATGAGAAGGAGGGAGAGAGGGAGATAGGTTCGGAAGGCAGTGGGGGCTTGTATGTGTTGCTTCAGAGATGCCAGCAGGAGACCCAATCTGTTTCCCATTTATATAGTACCGGAGGCCCTTTGCATCAAAATTCATGCACTGGAGGAGGGGGTAGTCCCTCAGCCCAGCCTGCCCCCTCTCACAGTCTGGGAGCCCTCAGGGGTGGGAGGTGACCCAGCAATCAGTGGAAGGTGATGCCCCATCACACCTCTGCGCTGTCGCTGCTGGCAGTACAAGCCTCGGCCAGCCCTGGTTACCTGATCCTCGGGCAGCCCTGGGCCCTGACCAGCTGCCATCTGAAGCTTGCCTGCTCCTTGGGCCAGCCCTGGGCTGCTGCAGGGCTGAAGGGACTGGAGGACACCAGAGGCAGGCACGAGGCGTGGCCGGACCCACCTGAGGGCAGGCCTGGCCGTGCTACATGCCTGCCTCCCCAGGGGGGCTGAAGGGACAGGGCGCCGCCATCTTTGAGAGCGTGGCAGTCTGTTAGCATATTCTCTCTTTATTAGATAAGATTCTCATTACTCATAGATTGTGGACATCCTTCATTCAGGTGATTATGAATGCTCTTAAAGTATCACTTCAAATAAAAGGTTCATATTCTTAAATAAAATGAGTGCTTTGTCTCTCCTACTTAATATTCTTACTGAATTATACATTACTAGTGGCCCGGTGCATGAAATTCGTGAATAAGGGTATGTCATTCAGTCCGGCCTGCACCTTCTCCAATCTGGGACTTCTCAGGGATCAGGCTAAACTAGTCGGACATCCCTCTCACAATCCAGGACCGCTGGCTCCTAACCACTCACCTGCCTGCTGGCCTGCTCATCCCTAACTGCCACCCCCAGTTGCCCCACCCCCGCCAGCCTTCTC
>PVJN01066138.1:0-10075 GCA_004026805.1 Lasiurus borealis
CCGTCTCCAGTCGGGCTCCTGGCCCTCTACTGGCTTCGTCCGGAATGCCACGTGTGTGAACACCACGTGTGCGAATGCCACATGCAGCCACGGGAAGCCAACTTCCGTGGTGTGTGAACAGGATGCTTTGCAGACCCCTCCTCGTTGCATCTGCTCCGGTGTAAGCACCCTAACTCTTTATCCCAGTGCCAGACTCCTGAGGTCACCCACGCCGCGCTCTGTGGGCCAGGCTCCTCCACCGGCTGCAGAGGGGGTGGCCCTCCCACCTGTTAGCCGAGGGCGGGGTGCAGACAGCGCGGGGAGGGGGCGCTGGAGGGGCTGAAGCGACGCTTTCAGGGGGATTGTCATCTTCATCAGCTGCACCACTTGAAAGGCTGGAGGGAGACGGGGGTCCCCTGGCTGCAGGGACGGGGAGGAGGTGTTGGGCTGGGAAGTGGGGCTGGTATGAGGGTTGGTTACAGGATGAACTGGTCACGGGTTCTGCATGCACCTCCGTTTGCGCCACTGCCAGCTTCCTTCCTTAGGAAAGACCCCCGAGTAAGGGAGGGCCTGCGAGGACTCTGCCCCCCAAAGTGCACGGAGCCCCTTTCTTTGGCAGGGCCTGTGGGTGAGCGAGCTGCTACAGCCCCGCCCGGAGGTGCCCGCTTCCCGTGGCCTCTCAGCCTCTTCCTGGTGGCAGATGCCCCCTGCCAGGCGGGCAGGGCCGTGTGGAGGTCTCGGACCCTCTTGGGCAGCCTGGCACTGGCGCCGGGAGTGATGGGTGCAGGGGATGAGGATGGTGCCAGGTGGGCCGAAGTCGGCCTTCGGGCGGCCAGGGGGAGCGGTGCTGTGTGAAGGCGGGGCTCGGGATCCGACTCTCTTCTCTCTCCTTTTCTCTCTGCGTTTGGTCCGGGGCCGGTCTGGGTGGGAGTGGTTAGGTCCTGGGGCTGACATCCGCTGCACGATGAAGACTCTCATCCTCAGGATGTGCTGGAAGCTGAGGGGAAGTGTGCACTTTGTTTTGGGGGTGGGGGCTCCTCGGTGAGGCTGGAGGAGAGAGAGGGAGTTGCCTCCGGGGCAGGGAAGCGGGCAGGAGCGTGACGTCTCATCTGCACGCACAGCGCTCCTGCGGGTGCGGTCCTCCCCGGGAGCGGTGCTCTCCAGAGCACCTGCTGAAACGCTTGCGAGCTCTGGGGCCCCGGGAGAGGGGCCGTGTCCCCACCGGGGAGAAGCCGCGTGGATGGAGGGCAGAGGAGCCATCCTCATCCCTAAGAGAAGACGTCTTCCCGTGACACGTTTTAGACAGAAGTCAGCCCTGGCCCGGGTGGCTCAGTGGGTAGACCATCGCCTGTGGACTAAGGGAAGCAGGTGTGATCCCGGTCAAGGGCACGTACCTGGGTTGCAGGCTCGATCCCCAGCCCCTGTCGCCCGGCAGGGTGTATGCGGGAGGCAGCCAGTTGATGTCTCTCTCACATAGATGTCTCTCCCCTTCCCTCTACTCTCTAAAAGTCAATGGGAAAACATCCTCAGTTGAGGATTAACAAAACATAAAAATAACAAAAAAAAAGCAAAACCGAATTCACCTTGGAATTCAGCCCCAGTCACAAGTGTGCAGGGACGCCACGAGCTGGTTTCCTGCCTCACGAGCTCAGTCCACCCGGAGGGTTAAACTCGGCTCAGACGTTAGGGTGCGTCTAGCAGACGGCCCAGGGCCTCTGCGGGCACGGGGACTCGGGTCCCGGGGCAGGAACAGAAAGCCGCGCTGGCCACGCAGGTCTGCGGAGCGGTGGACAGGCATGAGAAAAAGGAAACGGTGATACCGAGGAGGGGGAAGTGACACGCGTGGGGTGCAAACCAGACACGAGACACGGATCGCCTTCCTCACGAGCCCTCTTTGGGTGGGGGGACAGCCACAGGGTTGGGGGCTCTGCCAGAGCCATGGCCCTGGTGTGGCTCGGTTGGATGAACGTGGTCCCATGCCCTGCGGGGTCGCCGGTTAGATTCCCGGTCAGGGCACAGGCCTGGTTGTGGGCTGGATCCCAGTGTGGGGCGTGCAGGCGGCAGCCAATTAATGTCTCTCTCTCATCCACGTTTCTCCCTCTCCCTCTAAAAGTCAAAAACACGTTTAGAAAAAAAAAAGCAAAGACTCAGTTTCCCCCCAACTCCCAAGCTGCCCCGTGGGCCCACAAGAAGATGGACACTTTGCCCCCAAACTTTGTTCCAGTTTCTCACGAAACTGTTTTCACCCAGAGAACTTTTTAAAAAATATATTTTATTGATTCTTCATAGAGGAGGGGAGAGGGATAGAGTTAGAAACATTGATGAGAGAGAAACATCGATCAACCACCTCCTGCACACCCCCTACTGGGGATGTGCCCGCCGCCAAGGTCCATACCCTTGACCGGAATCGAATCCGGGACCCTTCAGCCCGCAGGCCGACGCTCTGTCCACTGAGCCACGCCGGGGAGGCTGTCCAGAGGGCTGTGTGAGCCGCCACCGCTGACAGGCACACGGGAAAAGACTCCAGGGCTTGCTTAGGTTCTGAAGGGAGCAGGCTCAGTTCCTGGATTGTCGGAAGTTTCGTTCTCTGCCCCTTTGGGGGCACCGGCAGAAACGCTGGCCCCGTGTTTCCACGAGCGGCTCCTGCACGCACGCACACACCGTCTGCCCCGGGACTTGCGTGGCTGCTCAGAACTCGCGGGGGTTTCCTCCCGCCCGCAGGCCTCCTCTGTGGCGGGGGGACCCCGCTCCCCTCTCCAGGCGGCGCTCCGGCGGGCAGTTTCCCCAAGAGGTGGTGTTAGCGTCGCTTTCACATGCTTGTCACGACCTGCAGCTGCTCAGGGTCGCAGTCTCTCCTCGGGTCATGTTTTGCTTTTTCTTTCTCTTTATTATTTTTTTAAAATACATTTTAATTGACTTCAGAGAGGAAGGGAGAGGGAGAGAGAGCTAGAAACGTCCATGATGAAACAGAATCATGGATCGGCTGCCTCCTGCACGCCCCATACTGGGATGGAGCCTGCAACCCGGGCCTGTGCCCTGACCGGGAATCAAACCGTGACCTCCTGGTTCATAGGTCAATGCTCAATCCAGTAGCCGCGCTGGCCAGGCTCTTGTTTTGTTTTGCTTTTTTAATGGAATGCATGTTAAGCTAGAATTTGTTTTATCAAAGGAATTAAAAAGGCCATCAGCTGGAGGTCCCTGGCCTGGAGCTCTGAGCGGCCCTGCCTTTGGCTCCCTCCCGGGTGGGTGTGACCGCCAGCCGCGCTCCCAGCGAGCCTGCAGGTGAGGGTGCTCGGCGCCTGCAGCTCGGGAGACGTTGGCCGGGATGAGGGCATCCGCTCCGCTGTCGGTGCCGTCAGCACCCGGCCCTGCCGCTCCCGGGGAGGCCTGGCCGTCCCGAGCGCCGCCACCCACAGAAACCACACAGCGTTTTACTCAAAACTGGCAGTCCTCGGTGATGCAAAAGTGGTGGAATTTTGGGTACTTTCTGTAAAATCGAAATCTTTACGGGGATTTCCAGCCTTCGAGGCGCTTGCTAACATGATGCGCAGCAGGCAGAGCGGAGCCGGCTTGCTCATCAGCATCGCCGCGCGGGTTTCCGCGGGGAGGGAGCCGCTTCCTCGGGGGGTGGGGGGCCTCCGGTTTCACAGACGCAGGGAGAGGTGTTTGTGTGAGACGGGCTTGAGGGGCGTTTCTGACCGTCTTCACAGCCAGTCCTTTCAGGGTAGATCCCCGAGGAAGGGGCTGGGCCGCAGGGCTGCGGGGAGTGGACTTGGGAGCCGGGAGGCACTCATTCGGCTGGCCACGGAGCCGGTCCCCAGCGCCATCAGGAGTCAGCCTCTGCCCTGACCCCTGTCTGAAAGCCACTCTGAGGGTCACCTCGCCCTTCGGCCTTCTTTCCGGCGCACTTTGCTTTTTAGAACCTGTAAAGGAGTCATTTCAGCAAACCCCACCCCGCCCCGCCTGTGTGTGTAGGTGCCCCTCGTAGTTCATCTTCCCGCACTCCTGTCTCCGCAGAGATCAGGCGCGTGTCTCTGGTTCTCCTTAAAGTGACCGCAGGCCTCACCTAACGACCCAGAGGCTGCGTGGCCGACCCACCCAGCCAGTGCCCCCGCCAGCAAAGGCGCCCGCCCCCGCGGCGGGTCAGGGCTGTAACCTGGTCCCTGATGAGCGGCTCCTTGCTCCCTGGGAGGACCTGGTGAGTCCCTGGTGCTGGCGCTGCGTGGTGGCTGCAGAGGCCGGGCGTGGCAGCGCCACACCGACACCAGCGCCTGCCGCAAGTTTATGTCCCTCGGCGTCTACACCGGGCGGCAGGGCAGCCTCCCGGCCACGGGTCAGCCGTCGTTTCCAGAAGAAGAGCCAAGTGAGAACCGCAGGACCGGGCGCCACGGGGAAGGGGCATGAACTGGCCACCAGCCCAGGACACTGACTCGGATGTTTAAAGAGTGAAATGGCAGTTTCTTCCCAAGCCCGGGGAGATGGGTGAGCCGCGCCCCACCAGCCGAGCCCAGGTCTCCCCTTGGATGGGGCGGGAGCTTGTCAGACCCTGGGCTCGCAGGCCCCTGGCCTGGCCACGACGGACAGCCACTTCGAGGGCCAGCGTGCTTGCGAGGACCTGGGACGCCTGGCGGCACACTGCGCTCACCGCGGCGTCTGCCGGACGGGTCAGCGGCTCGGAACTCACCCGCACCACCCGCCGTCCTCCCCATCGGCCCCCAAACACCACCACCAGCCAGCCAGCCATGGTCTGCATCGTTTATTACACACTTATCCTCACACAGGCATGTACAGGTTCGCTGCTGGCACTCTGCGTTCAGCACGTTTCCAAACCCCTTTTTTACAGAGTCTCTTACAAAACGAGATCCAGGTACAAAACTCGGCAACACATACACACGTCTCCTCTCACTCTCCATCCACCCGCAGAAGAGTTCACGTGACGGAGAAAGAAAACCCAAACGTGGCTCCTTCGCGAGAACAACGTGTCAGTGTCCACCGCGGGGTCCCCACGGGACGAAGCCCCTCCGTCTCGGGGGGCCGCGTGGGAGCCCCTCGCAGCTCCCGCCGGTTCGGGGGAAGGAGGAACCTCCACCTGCTGTCGGGACCAGACACCTAGAGACCAGCCACGGCGAGCTTACAGCGCGACACCAACACTCGCCCGGAGCGGACACGGTGGGCGGGCCAGCAGGATGCGTTTACCCCTTTAAGAAAGGCTGTGGACATCACAAGCTAACGTCTGAGCGTCTAGCTTAGCGCTTAGGCAGAGAAACAGCTTGAACGATCCGTCTGGAAGCTCCCGAGGATCTTTGAAGCTAAAGTTGCTCCTCTTAACACGAAGGCGGACTTGCCGTAAGGACACGGACGGCCAGCGGCGTGGCCCCGGGAGCCTCCGTGCACGGCCGCCCGGGCCCGCGCACCCCAGCACTGGTTTGGCAGCAGCATCGATGGACACAGATCACATCACGTTAACACGCGGGCTCCCTCCGGACACGGGGCTTACAGGGTCATGTGATCGCGTAATCCGTATTGCACAGTTTATAAAAAACACATAAATACCGGCTATTCTAGATTTAAATACAAAATACAGGTCCTCTAGCTTTAAATCTATACTCTGGTTCAAGTGCAAATCAGGTGCTTTCTGTAGTCCTTTCCAAAAAAAGGCATTTTTTTTCATATATATATATTTTTTTGGCACAAATGAAAGGTCACCGCGCCAATTCTTAATTACAATACGTACATCCAACCTCGGGAGTGGCGATCATGTACATCCAGTATAAACGGAGTATTTACAGGCGGGGGCCGGGGCCGGGGCCGGGGGGGCCCGGGGGGGAAGGGGGGGGGCCGCGCCGCCCCGCCCCCGGTCAGAGGGCGCTCACGCGGGCTGCTGCGGGTTGGCGTTGAGGTGCGGCGGGTGCCCCAGGAGCCCGATGCGCTGCTTCTGCTTCCTCTGTTCCGTCATCTGGAAAGTCAGAAAGTTTCCTCATCAGCCAGACGCTTCCTGCGCGTCAGCGCCGCCGGGACCGTGGGTTTACCTCTGTGGTTACGGGCTGCCCCGAAACCCACTTTCTACCCGGGCGGGCCTCTCGCACCCGAGGGCGGCTTTCAGAAAGGGCCGCCCGCAGGTGGGGAATTCTGGGGCCCTCGCCGTGCGGGACACCCCGAGGCACAAAGAAACGGCAGACGGGAAGGGCACGGGCGCTCGGACGCTGCCTAACCACTTCCCGGTGGCCTCCAGACTCCTGGGGGGCGGGCGCTTCCTGCTGCAGCATCGCCCCGAGAACTAGCCGAGAGCGTGTCCGGCCCCAGGCCTGGAGGCTCCGGTCCCGCTTCCCCCCACCCCCAGAGCCGGAGGCAGTCCTAGCACCCGCCCGCCCCCAACCCCGCCTCGGTTCTCCCGTGGGTGGGTGTCTTGGGACTAACTTCATTCTCTGCGTTAACTGACGTTTGTCCCGGCCCCGGGCTGGCTGCGGGCAGCCAGGCCGTGAAGATGGGAGGCTGGTGTGTGAAATGCTCGAGAGCTAACGTGTCTCCCGTCTGAGGAGTCGAGGAGTCGGGGCGGGCGGGGCACGGAACGTGGGCTTTGGAACGAGACCCGTTCCCTGCGGTGGGATGTTGCCCCAGTCTCTCTCCCTCCGCTCCCCCCACAGGCAGGGGTGATTCACGGGACAGACGGCGGGCGGGGGTGTGCATTTCAAAGGACAGAGTCTGTGCCGTGGCCGGTGCTTTCACCTTGGTTTCTGCCTGGCCTGGTTTTTGGTACCAAATTCCCCGAGGAGACAGCGGGGCCTCTGCTTGTGGAAAGAGCACAGCCGTTTCCAATCACCGCCTGTTCTCAGGCTCCGGGGAAGCCCGCCGGGCCGAGGAGAAGAGACGTTTCCCAGGCAGGAGCCAGGGCTTCCGAAGGCGGCTTCCCACACGGCGCCCAGAAAGGACGCACGGATGCCCCGGGCCCGAGGTCTCCCCGGCGAGGGAGGGGCCCGTGAGGGAGTGTCAGGACCGTGCCCTCCACACGGGGGTAAACGGGGCGGCTGTCTTGGCTTAAATCCTTCCTGTTGCCAATGAGAGTCATTGGCTTCGCACACCGGTGTGAGGGGAGGGAACCAGCGCCCACCATGGGGTAGATGTGCCCAAATCTCAGGGAGCGGCATCGCCGGCGCTCGGCACAGCGGCCCCCACCCAGGCTCCTGCCTGCACCCCCGACCCTTTGTGCGGGGCGAACGGCCCTCATCGGCAGCAGGAACGCCTTAAACCCAGCCTTGTGCCTTAGGCTGTTGCTGACCGGATCCAGGAAGGCAGCTGAGCGACGAGGCAACTTCTGCCCCTCCCGCTCCCGCCAGTGATGGGCTCTCTCCTTTAAAAACGCCGCAGAGGCCCTTGCTGGCCAGTCGTCCGTGGCCGTGGCTCTCAGTTGGAACTGCCCTCCGGAGGGCAGAGCCTGCGCAGTGGCCATGAGGAGCCGGCGGCCACGGGGGCCACACGCAGGGCTCTTTACCCCGAACCACGCGAGGCGCCTATGAGCGTCAGACACCGAGGTCCCCGAAACCCGGCCCTTCTCCCCACGTTGATTCTCAAATGCATTAAAACGGGGTTGGGGGGGCTTTCTCTCCCGGGGCCACGTGGACGTCAGCACCACCTCTCTCAGGCCACACAAACAGCCCCCCGAAAAACGAGCCTCTCTGCTTGTCAAACCTTTCAGTCACCCCCCCTCTTTCCCCCGTGCCTCGGCGGGGCCAGGCCCAGGATTTCGGGGGCCTTGTCTGGCCCGGCCACATGCTCTGCATTAAAAGTCCACCCAGAACAAAAGCAGCAGCTGTCCCCGATTCCGCCGGAAAGAGGCCATTTCCCCAACAAAGTGTGGCTGCACTGACGTCCCCACAGCCGGGCCCGTAAACGGAGGCCGAGGGAGCGGATCAGCCCTGCCTACAGCCTGCTGGCCTCCTGTCTGTGGCCCGAATATCTTCTGAGGAAAAGTGATTGATTGATTGACTTACTTTTGCTTAATTGTCTGTTGCTAGAGAGAGTGTAAGGAAGGGAGCCGGAAGGGGGGAGAGAGACACATCGATGTGAGAGACACATCGATTGGTTGCCTCCCACCTGAGCCCAGGCCAGGGAGGTGCCTGCAACCGAGATCCGTGCTCTTGACCAGAATGGTAACTGGGACCTTTGGTCCGCAGGCTCTATCCACTGGGCAACACCAGCCGGGGCAAAAATAGTTCCATTTCCAACTCACGGGGCAGGTGCGGGGGCCCTTCGGGGAGACCTCCAATGGCCACCTTCCCAATGACAGCTCAGAGAGGGCGGAACCAAGCAGCTCACCCCCACAGACGCTAACGCCCCCACCAGGAGCCACCACCCCGGATCTGACCGGTTCCCACTGCACTGGGCTCAGCTGTGCCCAATGGCCACGTCTGCCTCCCGACGTTTGGAGCACGACGGCAGCTCTGGAACCTCAAGGCTCTTTCCAAAGAAAGGACTGAGCATTGAGACAGAGCCATGAAAGGCGAGCAGGGGACAGCCGTCTGTCAGCCACGAGACAAAACAAGTGGACACTCAGCACCCGCAGCGCCCGGCCACGCCGGCCTGGAGCGCCCGGGGCCGGCCTGCGCCCGCCTGCAGCCTGGTGCACCCGCACAGGAAGGTGGGGGCCCAGTGCCACCTCAGGCAGCCAGACCTGCCCCCCCCCCCCTCGGGGGCAAAGCGCCGACCAGGGCAGAGAGCGCCGTCTGCAGACCCTGAGCCCTGGGCAGCAGCGACAGGCATGCCATCGGGCCCACTGTCCCTCCTCGGCCCGGCCCATGCCTGGACCCCGCAGCCACTCAGCGGGGAGTAGCATTGGCGGCTCACGTGCAGCTCCAGGCCGGCCCCTGGATGCATGCTAGGGTCCTGGGTGAGGAGTGGGGACCAGGGAGGCTGGGAGGCAGAACCGGAATGGCCATGTCTGCTGTGCGTCCAGAAAGAGTTCCCTGCGGCAGCCCCAGAGGCCGCAGGCTCCTGTTCAGTTCACTGTCACGGAGAGCCTCGTCCTCGGGGCACTGACCCGCAAAGGGCAGTGGCGGGCATGGTGAGCCGAGTGTCTGCCCTCTGTGCTCTGCCCCTTTTTTATCCAGTGCCCCGGGGCACCGAGTGCCCTCATCACGTTTGGGTGTGTGTGTGTGTGTGTGTGTGTGGTGTGTGTACACGTGTGCGCACAGGCAGCCGCCGCGCCCTCACCTGGTCCTTGAGCTCGGACAGCTGGCCCGAGAGGTTGGAGACGAGCTTCATGGTGGACTCGAGCTTCTCCTGCAGGTTCCGCAGCTCGTTCTGCTCGCCCTCCGAGTCGCTGCTGACCAGGGACATGGCTCTCATCCGGGGGAACCAGTCGAGGTTTCTCTCCTGGAAGCACGTGGGCAGAGATGGGGTCACTCACCTCCAGGAGGCGAGACCGGGAGGCCTGAGCCCCTCGCGTGAACTCTCTCAATCCCAGCGTTCTTCCCGGTTAAACCTGGGAAAGTCGGTCCCCATCTGCAAATGTGAGCGCTGCCCTGAGACCCGTCTCTGCAGTCACAGCTGCTGCGTGAGTGTCACCTGGAGGTGAACACGCTCCGAACCGTCCGCGCGGCGGCCCGCCCCGTGGCACCTGTGCACTCGCCACGACTCCAGCCGTCTCGTCTCCCCAACCCACACTCTTCCCAGGAAACGGAATCAGGTTTCAGAGAGAGAACCCACGATCTCAAAGAAATGGCCGCTTTGCCGCGTTCTACATAAGCCGCGGGCCGTCCCCGCTCCTTCCACACAGGCAGGTCTGCCCGGGGCGACCCCCGAGATCCCCCTTTGCCTGCTTCCAACCCTCATACCTAACGCCGAGCTGGGGCCTCACCCCCACCACACACACAGCCCAATGGGCACCGCGGCTCCTGCCCTGCGGGCGGTTCCCAGCCTGAGGCCCCAGGGTACCCCGAGGCTGTAAGCCAGCTCCCACCCCCACGCTACACCTGGGAGTCTGAACCAAGGAGCGTTTCCTGCCCCAGCCAGTGTGGCTCAGTGGCTAGGCCGTCGGCCAGTGGCCTGAGGGGTCCTGGGTCTGATGCCCGTCAAGGGCACATATCTGGGTTGTGGGTTC
>PVJN01066139.1:0-10074 GCA_004026805.1 Lasiurus borealis
GAGCCTTCCGGTTTGGCAAGCGGAAGTCGGTGCGCCGTGAGCTTCCCGCGCTGTCCTCTCGCGAGAGTGGGCGGCAGTCGGGGCGGAAGTGGAGGGCGGGCAGGTGCCTGCGCGCGGAGTGATGACGTCAGGTGAACGCACGCGCAAGGCCCCCACGTGGGGCGTCTCAGCAGCAGCAGCGGCAGAGCCTGGAGGGGGAGCATCAGCTCCAGCTCGAACCCCGAGCCCAGAGAGCCCACGAGTTGGGGTGGCGATTCACGGGGAGGAAGCACACACACCCCGCGTCTCCCCCCCAACGTCTTTAAAGCAGAAAAGGCCGATCCCAGGTCCTGCAGCTGCTGGTGGCAGGGCTGACCCCTCCCCAAAACTGGGTCCCTCCTCCACCCAGTCTCCCCAAGACCCATACAGGCCCCCCACTCTGCAGCGGGGGGACCCCTGGAGGGGCATGAGCATGTGTCTCCCGTGAGAAAAGGCACCACCAGCAGCAGCAGGTGCACAGTGGGGGCTGGGAATTGGTTAAAGCAGCGGTTCTCAACCTGTGGGTCGCGACCCCATTTGGGGGGTCAAACAACCCTTTCATCACAGGGGTCGCCTGAGACCCTCGGAAAACACAGATACGATTCATAATCAGTTGCAAAATGACAGTGATGAAGTAGCAACAGAAATAATTGTATGGCCGAGACTGGTGTGGCTCAGTGGACAGAGCGTCGGCCTGCGGACTGAAGGGTCCCAGGTTCGATTCCGGTCGGGGGCATGGACCTTGCTGGCGGGCACATCTCCATTGTGGGGGGCGTGCAGGAGGCGGCTGATGGATGTCTCTCTCTCGTCGATGTTTCTGACTTGATATCCCTCTCCCTTCCTCTCTGTAAAAAATCAATAAAATATATTGCCATTAAAAAGAAGGAATTCTCACCATTTGCAGCAGCCTGGATGGAGCTGGAGAGCCTTATGCTTAGTGAAATAAGCCAGTCAATGAGGGAGAAGCATCACATGATCTCACTCATTTGTGGATAATAAAGAACATTATAAACTGATGAACGAAAGGATAGATACAGAGGCAGTAAAGCTTCAAACAGACTGTGAAATTACAGCAGGAAGATTAAAGTTAGGTGGGGTAGATAAGAGATCAACCAAAGGATTTGTATGCATGCATATAAGCATCACCAATGAACATAGACACTGGGGGTTGGGGTATGCTTGGGAGGGAGGGGGGGCAATGGGGAGATATGTATAAAAAATTAATAAAAAAATAATATAGGAGATGAATAAACCATTCTTGCCTTTTTGGTATAATGCTGAAAAAATAAAATAAAATATATTAAAAAAATAAAATAAAATAATTGTATGGTTGGGGGTCACCGCCCCATGAGGAGCTGCATTAAAGGGTCGAGGCCTAAGGAAGGTTGAGAACCGCTGGGTTAAAAGCAAAGGCCCCATCGCACCCAGTAGGCACACACACTTCCAAGTCCACGCAAGCACCCAGATGACCCAGCAGCCAGGGATAGTGCCACAGCCCCATGGAGCGCTCGCAGGCATTGCACCCACTCCCCCCGGGTCCCGTACACCTCCCTCTGGGCCCATCTCTGGATCAGGGGGAAATGCCACTCAGGAGCCTCCCCAGAGGAGGATCGCCGCCTCCTGCAGGCGCTCTAAGTGTATCGTGGGCCGGCCCCCACCTCGGCCACAAGCCCCAGAACCCCACGGTGCCGGAGGCCGAGCTTGGTCACGCCTGCCGGCCCCATGTCTGTAGCAACAGCACCCGGCACACCAGGCAGCCTTCACTCTGCTTCTCCATGGAGCCCCTGTGGGCTACCCCCCCACCCCACCCAACCCAGGGTGCTGGCTTTACCAGTAACAGCAGACAAGGAATTGTGGGAAAGAACACCCCACAAAAAGCTCTGGGGATACTGACCTCAGAACGAACGACAGAAACCACCCTAACAGCCGAGACCGGTGTGGCTCAGTGGATAGAGCGTCGGCCTGCGGACTGAAAGGTCCCAGGTTCGATTCCGGTCGGGGGCATGCATCTTGCTTGCAGGCACAACTCCAGTGGGGGGCGTGCAGGAGGCGGCTGATTGATGTCTCTCATCGATGTTTCTGACTCTCTATCCCTCTCCCTTCCTCTCTGTAAAAAAAAATCAATAAAATATATTTAAAAAAAAATCAGATGGGAAGTTTCACTCCTCCCTGGAGAAGCCTCGGTAACATCTTTTCCACACAACCCGCTCCGGGTTTCACTTTTATTTCCGGTGCATCCGTGTCGTGTTTTGTTCTAAAAACTCATAGCCAACGTCTCTCTGCTTCCTGTTCCCCACCGTGCAGTACCCTTCTCCTGCCACCAGAGGGCGCGCCTCTGGCTCCCTGGTTTAGGCCTGCAGGGTGTCTCCTTCTCTGAAGGATGCTCCCTCCCTGATTCCTCCTCTCTCCCCTCTAAAGGGACCCTTGGACCTGAGCTTTTACTGCCACCCCGTGCCATTCTCTGCTGGTAAGACCGGAGGGAAGTTCCCAGAAGTGGGCTGGCTGGGTCCCAGGTAAATTTCGCTTGTTGACGGTCCTACCTACTGCCCGGGTTGCAGGCTCGATCCCCAATAGGGGGCCTGCAAGAGGCAGCTGATCAAGGATTCTCATCACTGATGTTTCTCTTCCTACATCTCTGAAAGCAATGCAAAGATAGGTTTTAAAAAATAAATGCCGAAACTGGTGTGGCTCAGCGGACAGAGCGTCGGTCTGCGGACTGAAAGGTCCCGGGTTCGATTCCGGTCAAGGGCATGGACCTTGGTTGTGGGCACATCCCCAGTAGGGGGCGTGCAAGAGGTGGCTGATCGATGTCTCTCTCTCATCGATGTTTCTGACTCTCTATCCCTCTCTGTAAAAAATCAAAATATATATATTTGTATATATATATATATAAGATTTCTTAAAAAAAATAAAAAATAAACGCTCCCTCTCCCTTCCTAAAATCAATAAAAATATTTAAATAAATAAAAAATAGAAGATAAACGCATTTTAAATACATGCAAGAACAAAGCACCTTGAAAGGCTGTACTGTGAGCTACGGTGCATGTGTGTGTGTGTGCGTGCGTGCAGTGTGACAAATGGCTCATTCAACTGCCACCCAAGTTCCTGTACCAGCCAGCGTGCAGGGGGTGCTCTCTCGTCTCAGCTCCCAGCACGTTGCTGTTCTGCCGTCCCCTTTTCCGGCCTGGCCGGTCCCTTTAACCAGCGTCCCAGGCCACCTCGCTGCCTAGAACCTCAGCTCTTTCAGCGAAGGATGGCTCAGGGCCGCTGCTCCGGGGCTGTTTGCAGAAACAGAGGAGGCGCCAGACCTGTCACTGCCCCTGGGGCCCTGTGATTGGCCCAGATTCGTCCCTCCTTTTTTTTTCTTGTTTAATCCTCCTAACTCGAGGACATTTTTCCATTGGTTTTTATTTAAATATTTTGATTCAGAGAGGAATAGAGGGAAGACAGAAACATCAATGATGAGAATCACTGATCGGCTGCCTCCTGCACGCCCCCGACTGGCCCGACTGGGAGTTGAGCCCGAAACCTGGGCATGTGCCCTTGGTTGGAATCGAACCTGGGACCCTTTAGTCTGCAGGTCCACGCTCTATCCACTGAGCCACACCAGCTAGGGTTTTGTTTTTTTTAAAAAATATATATTTTATTGATTTTTTCCAGAGAGGGAGAGGGGTAGAGAGCTAGAAAACATCCATCAGCCGCCTCCTGCACGTCCCCTACTGGGGATGTGCTCACAACCAAGGTGCTTGCCCTTGACCAGAATCGAACCTGGGACCCTTGAAATCCACAGGCCGACGCTCTATCCACTGAGCCAAACCAGCTAGGGCTCCACTGATTTTTAAAGAGGCAGGGGAGGGGAGAGACAGGGCTGGTGATAGAGCCTACACCTGAGGAATGTGCCCTTGACTGGAATCAAACCCAGGTCCCTTCAGTCCAAGGACTAACGCTCTACCCACTGAGCCACACCAGCCAGGGCCCCAGTCTGTCCTTCTTACAGCCCTCCCCCCCGCCTGAGGTGTGGGGAGTGTGTCTCGGGCCTTGGATCGGGGGTGGCCCTGGCGGCTTGCTTGGGTCAATGGCAAAGGCACGTGCCGCCGGGGCGCGCAGGCCGAGACCCGGCCGTCCCCGGTGCCGTGGCCGCCAACGACTCGCGCAGGAGAAGGAAACAGCGGAGCAAACAGCGGCCGTAACACTAGTTTTATTAACGTTGAAACCAGACATGGAACAGCCGGAGGCCTGTCAGACACGGGCCTCCTGCGGGTCCAGCTAAAAGGCGCACCCACTGCGCGCAGCCAGGCAGAGGCGGGTGTTTCACTGGGAACAGGCGCTCAGGCGCCAGGATGGGTGTGAAATGATGCGGCCGTCGGACCTTTGGCGAAGCTCACGGCTCCTGTTCCACGTTCCAGGCAGGACTTGCCCCAGCGGCCGGGCCCGTCCCGCGGACACTCAGGACCCGTTGGCGACGCTGTCTTCCTCCATCTCCTCCTCGCCGTCGTTGCTGGGGCCTGAGGAGACAGGGCCACGGGGTTTCAGGGCGGAGCGGCCGGGGCGGGGCAGGCTGAGGCCCGTGTGCCGGCCGGGACAGGGCACCCGCAGTCCGGCCAGCCCGCAGCGCCCCGCTGTGCGTTCCCACCCGACACCCGTGCCCGGCCCGCCCAGAGCTGGCACCCAGGCGCCAGCGTGCCCGCTGCTTCTCCTGAACTCGCTGACGGAGGCCCGGGGCCAAGTGCCGCCTGCCAGCACCTTCCTCAGCCCTCCAGGCCTCAGAGCCGGTGTGGCTCAGTGGCTAGAGCATCAGCCTGCGGCTTGAAGGCTCATGGGTTCAATTCCGGTCAAGGGCATGACCTTAGCTGCAGGCTCCCACCTGCCTGGGCCCTGGTCAGGGCTCCTGTGGAAGGCAACCGATTGACGAGTCTCTCTCACATCAATGTGCGTCTCTCTTTCTCAAAACCAATGGGAAAGTATCCTCGGGAAAGATTAACAACAAACGCAAAACAAGGCCCACCAACACCTTTGCTGGGCACTGTCACCGCCTCAGGCTTAAGGTGAGCAGGAGGATTCGAGGTTACGTGGGGACTGACATTCACTGAGGGAAGGGCTGGGAGGCTGAGACTGGGCCTTGCACCTGTGTTCTAACTACTCAGCCCTCCTGCACACACTGCGGCCAGGTCCATAGTGTCCTCTCGTGCTCGGTTTCAATCCGTGGCTACGACACACTGTTTGTGTCAACGTTTCCACAGAAACTTCCCAGGGGCCTGGCCGGTGGGGCTCAGTGGCTGAGCATCGACCAATGAACCAGGAGGTCAGGGGTCCATTCCCGAGCAGGACCCAGCCCAGGTTTTGGGCTCGATCCCCAATGGGGGGGTGCACAAGGCAGCTGATTCATTATCTCTCTCATTATGGATATTTCTCTCTCCCTTCCTCTCTGAAACCAATAAAAATATATATTTTAAAAAAACACACAACAAACCAGCTGAAACCGGTGAGGCTCAGTGGATAGAGCGTTGGCCTGTGGACTGAAGGGTCCCAGTTCGATTCTGGCCAAGGGCATGGACCTTGGTGGCGGGCGCATCCCCAATAGGGGGTGTGCAAGAGGCGGCTGATCGATGTTTCTAGCTCTCTATCCCTCTCCCTTCCTCTCTGTGAAAAATTAATAGAATATATAAAAATAAAAACTAACAAACAACAACAACCCCCCCAAAAAAAACACAGAGAGAAAACCCGGGGGCCTCTGCCACAACAGTCCACATCAGATCACGTCTCCTCTAAGCGTGTCTAAAGGGCTCGGGAAGGTCAGGTGAGGCGGCCAGAGGCGCTGCTCTGGTCTCGCACTGATGCGTGGGGTCACTGTGGTGACGCGGCCGAGGACGTGGACGGACGGACATGCGTTCTGACCTGCTCGGCGCTCCCGGCCGGGGATCTGGCCCGACTGCAGCAGGCCCTTCAGCCGCTCCACCTCCGCCAGCGTCGACGCGTTCGCGATGGCGTTCTGGGGACAGAGAGGGACCGTCAGTGGCACTGTGCCCACCCATCGCCCACACAACCCCCGCCACCTTTGTGAGTGGCAACAGTGGCGGTTCCATTCCAACAACGCGGGGAAGGGTTTATCGGCACAGAGACCGACCCCAAATCCCAGCCATGAATTCCCCAAACCGGTAAAGAGACGCAGACCCGCCCGCAGGAGGGGAGTGAGCACGTGCGCCCTGAAATGCCGCACACGGAATTCCACGGGTCATGTACTGGCTAACGCCGGAGGCAGGATTACAGCCAGCATTTCCCACTGGTCCAAGCAGGACCGTTCAGAGTAAACATCTGACAGTAAGAACTAATAGAGAAAAATAACAACTTAAAAAAACATAAGGCAGACATTGACTGTGTATGCAAAGGTGCCAGCTGCTGAGCTGCACTTGTCCTGGGAAAAGGCAAGCCAGCGAGGCTCCGTGGTCGAGCATCAACCAGGAGGTCACGGTTCCATCCCGGTCAGGGCACGTGCCGGGTGCGGGCTCCATCCCCAGCAGGAGGCGTGTAGGAGGCAGCTGATCCATGACCTCCCATCATGGATGCTTCTCTCCCCCTCTCCCTTCCTCTCTCTGAAATCAACGAAAACATTTTTTAAAAAGAACAAAAAGTAGTCCTGCAAAAATCTAGCTGGATCCTGCCCAAACCGGTGTGGCTCAGTGGATAGAGCGTCAGCCTGTGGACTGAAGGGTTGCAGGTTCGATTCCAGTCAAGGGCCTGTGCCTTGGTTGGGGGCACATCCCCAGTAGGGGGGCAGGAGGCAGCTGACCGATGTCTCTCTCTCATCGATGTTTCTAACTCTCTCTCCCTCTCTTCCTCTCTGTAAAAAATCAATAAAATACACTGATTAAAAAACAAAAACCCTGGGTCCTAACCGCTGTGGGGACCGCGATGCTCAGAAGCGACCCCTGGCGGCCGCCGTGCTGGGCCCAGCCTCACCTTGATGGCCTCCACGTCGCCGGGCAGCGGCCCGCCCTTCTTCTTGTCAGCGGGCAGCCCCGCGCCGGGGCTGAAACTGGAGGAGAACGGGGGTCAGGGGCGGCCGGGGCACTGCCTCTCCTCAGCAGCGCCCAGAGCACCGCGACCAGTGTAGCATCTGCTCTTTGTTAACAACTGATACGGGCGTCCCCTCCAGAAACACCACTCGGGTCACCAGCGCGTGACACTGAGACCGAGACCGGATTCCAAATGTTGGCTCCGCCCACCGACGGGGCAGGGAGGTCACGTGACGCCCGCACCAAGGATGGTGCCGGGCTCACGAGTGCCAATTCAGGGCCAGGCGGGGCCCAGGCCCAGGTTTGCGTTTGCAGGCGCGGGTGGCGCCCGGTGCCTCTGAAGGGGACGGGGGAGGACGCGCCGCGGCTTACGTTTTGCTCCTCCTGGCAATATCCTTTGCAAGCTGTGCACCCCGCTTGCCTTTGAACATTTTCTCTGCTTCCTGACGCTCCTACAGCGACACCACACACAGAGTTAATGGCACAGAAGACACACGTGTACCGCATTCCTCAGACGCACGGGAGACACTGCTGACACAGGCTGGCCTGGCCAACGAGCCAAGAGCCAGCCAAGGTCAAGGTCAAAGGAGACGGGGCGCCTGCCTTCACTGGTGACGCTTCTGAAGAGAGAGCCCTCTCCTCGTCGGGAGGCTCCCGAGAACTAAGGCTCAGCCCGGCCGCGTGGCTCAGGGGCTGAGCATCGACCGAGGAGCCAGGAGGTCAGGGTTCCATTCCCGGTCAGGGCACAGGCCCGGGGTGGCGGGCTCCATCCCCAGTGGGGGGCGTGCAGGAGGCAGCCGGTCCGTGATTCTCTCTCGTCACTGATGTTCCTCTCTCTCCCCTTCCTCCCCTCTGAAATCAATAAAAACATATTAAAAAGCACTAAGATTTAAAGCAGGGGTGGGGACACCTGGCCCCAGAAACCCCTTGGCCTGGCCCTGCCCAGTGTCTGGAGAGATGGGATGTGGCCAATGAGGAGGCGGATGGTGAAGCCATCACTTTGCGTGGCCAGGGAGTGACGTCAACACCCACGTGGCCCTGGTTTAAGCAACAACAAGACCTCCCGGTGGCCGAAACCGGTGTGGCTCAGTGGACAGCGCGTCGGCCTGCGGACTCAAGGGTCCCGGGTTCGATTCCGGTCAAGGGCATGGACCTTGGTTGCAGGCACATCCCCAGTGGGGGGCGTGCAGGAGGCGGCTGATGGATGTTTCTAACTCTCTACCCCTCTCCCTTCCTCTCTGTAAAAAATCAGTAAGACATAAAGAAAAGCAAAACAAATAAAAAACCTCCCGGTAAAGAGAACCACCCCCCGTGACAAGGCTGCTGGACGGACGCTGCCAGCTCCCACACAGGCCACCCCCACCCCGAGGCCAGTCCCCCCGGAGGCCGTCCCGTCTGCTGTGGCCCGTGCGCCCGCTCGCCCACAGGCCCGCAGGAGCCCGGCCGCGGGAAGGCGGACTCAGGGCTCTTCCCCGTGGGCTGCCCACCAGCAGCGAACCCCGACACTTAACCCGGCCCCACGCCAACCGCGGAGCCCCCGGCGCCGCCCCGCCCTCGCTCACCTTGAGCTTCACCTTCTGGAAGTCCAGCACGCGGACCTGCGGCACCTTGTGGATGACGTACAGGCGGTAGTGCTTCTTGTTGGTCACGGGGTTCCTGAGGATGCTGCGGGGGGCCGTCACGCCGGGCTGTCCCCGGGCCTCCCAGGGGCGCCCCCAGCCCGAGCGCAGAGCCGGGGACGGCCGCAGTCAGGGCACCGGGACACCGGGGAAAGGTCACGGCACGGGCCAATGGGGATACGTATTTGGACCTTTCTTTGTGGGCTCTTACTGATTTGTGAGAAACAGGGACCAGCTGCCTCCTGCCGCCCACAATGAGGACTGAGCCCGAAACTCAGGCCCGTGCCCCGACCGGGAACCAAACTGTGACTTTGGCGCTAACCACTGAACAGCACTGGCCAGGGCTGCATATTGTTTTTAAAAGCTGTTCTTTTTTCTTTTCTTTTTTTTATGGTGGTTAAAACAAAATGGGAAGATTTAGGAGTTTTAAACAGAATGCACATATTTTTAAGTTTTCAAACTTTTTTCTATTCATTTCCCTTCAGCCTTCCTGTCCTCGGGGCGGGGAGGTGGGGCCGGGCAGGGGCTCTGTAAGGACTGGCTGTCCGGGTCACTCCTACCTCAGGAAGGTCAGCGACTTGAGCGACGCCAGCGGGTCCAGGTCGCCCTGCGAGGAGAGCAGACCCGAGACGCTCTGCACCGCGGCCGCCCGGAGCGAGGCCCCGTCCCTCCTCCCCTCCCGCACCCGGTCGGCCACAGCGGCCAGCGGACCCCCACCCCGAGCTCCTGCACCGCCCACCGCGGCCGCACCAGCCTCTGCCACCGCGGCCGCACCAGCCTCTGCCACCGCGGCCGCACCAGCCTCTGCCACCGCGGCGCGGCCTTTACAAAGCGCGTTAGGCGCACAGCGGGCCCGCGGGCGGGCGGCCACGGCTCAGGCCTGCGGCGTCTGGCGGGTGGGGGTGGGGGGAGCTGGGGCGGCCGCAGCAGTGACCACGTGGGTGCTGCCCGTTTCCCTGCCTCTCGTGCTCAGGAGGAGCCCCCGCTCAGCGGTAACTTCCGAGCTGTTCCGGGAACGAGACGGACACAGAGAGAGCCGGGCGCACAGGAGAGAGAGGGAGGGAGAGGGAGAGGAGGACGGGCACAGGCAGGCAGCGGGATACGTTGGTTCCAGGAAAAGTGACAAACTCGGGTCCATCAGGAACCACACCAAATGCAGGGAGGGCCATCGCCCGGGAGACAGGTGCCCGGTGGATGGGACCCATCCCGGGTGCTTCCCAGGGTCAGACGGAGGCGGAGGAGGCGGAAGAGGAAGGGGAGAGAGAGAGGGAGGAGGGGGAGGGAGGAAGAGGCACTGCCCGGCCCCCCAGCTTCCGCCCCGGCTCACCAGCTCCACGAGGCTGTTGTTGGTGAGGACGAGCTCCGTGAGGCAGGGCAGGGCCTGGTCCAGCGCCTCGCCGATGCGGCTGCAACAGAGCGGACGC
>PVJN01066140.1:0-10074 GCA_004026805.1 Lasiurus borealis
AAAGCATAGTGATCAATCACAAAAACAATATGTAATTATATATTGTGAAATATTCATTTCTAATGACAAATAAATGAGATTTTGTCTTGAATCGTGGTGTAGCATGGGCAACAGTCTTCATAGGACAACAGTAAACTACATGGCTACACTTTGTTGCACCGAGGAGTGGTGTGTTGGTTCCTGAGACCATGGGAAATAGTTTTTTTCCAATAGTTTTAGGCGACCCCTGTGAAAGGGTCATTCGACTCCCAAAGGGGTCTCGACCCACAGGTTGAGAACCGCTGACGCTGAGATATATATCCTACAAGACATTACGAAATACACCATATAAAACCACTTCATGCATCCATTCATCTTCCTAAAAAATACGCAAACAATCTGACCAAAACCTCTGGGAAGGGCAAGCTCACGGTCTGATTACTAACTGCTGACGGGGATGAAAATAGGGTTTCCCAGGCCTGTGCCCTCAGGGTGTAGCACCTGGCACCTCCAGGCACTGGAAGGAGGAGGAATTCACTGTCTGAGGAATTTCAGGACATTTACAACATCAGCTGTTTGTGATGGTTGAAGCTCCTAGGACAGCAGTTCTCAACCTATGGGTCTCGACCCCTTTGGGGTCGAACGACCCTTTCACAGGGGTCGCCTAAGACCATTGGAAAACACAGATATTTACATCATGATGCATCACAGTGGCAAAATTTCATGGTTGGGGGTCACCACCCCATGAGGAACTATATGCAAGGGTCGCGGCCTTAGGAAGGTTGAGAACCACTGTCCTAGGAGGACAGCTAGAGAGGACCACGTCAAGATCAATATCAGCTGTTTAAAGGGGAGCCCAGGGTTAGATACTGGCAAGTCAATTCCACCTTGTGTCTTCGAGAAAACCTTCCCCGAATGGCTGGGAGCAGGCAGGCAGGGAGGGAGCTGTTTCTGCTTTTGTGAGGTAAGTGTGTTGGGGGGACACTGGCTACTGCGATTACCTAGGCTTCGAGTGCCCATTTCTAAGCCACATCATCTGTCCATGGCACGGTGTGCCCACCCTTCTTAAATCTCGCTGGCTGTTCCTCATCAGAGTATTCCAGATACACAAGCCAGTGCCAAGTTCAGACGACTGGTGCTTCCATTGTCCCTGTGTCTCCGCCCGCCCCCCTCTCTAGGAAGGCAGCCCGAGCTAGTTTGCTTTGGCAGCTGCATGGTAGCAGTGGAGTTCATTATACATGCAACCAACTAAGTAACAGCCGAGTCTCTTAGAGAACCTGCTCTCAGCCAGCGCTTCCATTTCCTTCATTTGTGAACTTGATAAAAAAAACAACAACTAAACAAAACAAAACACAGACACGGGACTTTACATGGATCCCGGTCAAACGCCCCTGGGTATTCTGGCCCCCGGTGGTTTGGAGTATGGGAGGCTGTCAGGATACAGTGGCACCTCGAGATACGAGTGCCCTAACATACGAGATTTTTGAGATACGAGCCGTCGAGCGAGCGATTTTTGCTTTGAAATTCGAGCAACATCTGAGATAGGAGTCATCGCGCGGATCGGCCGGCTGCACACGACCCACCAGTTTACCGCGACTCGAGCGTCTCATAGTTTCCCACGCCTCAAGGTTACAGAACGAATTAAACTCATATCTCGAGGTACCACTGTATTCTGAGTGTCCGTCCATCAGGGACATGTTAGCTGCTGTGTGCATCAGCTGTACGTTGGGCTTCGTTGTCCTCACTGGAGTAAGTGACCGAAAAACCAACGCAGGGGACAAAGGTCTATCCCCAGCTCTTGGTCAGAAGGAGCCCCTGGCCGAGGTCCACCTCCACATCCAGAAACGACAGGAAAATATGTTTGGAGTTGAAAGGGACAGACTCGGTTTTTCTCCCTGGAACGTTTTATTACTAGATGAGCCCCTGTGTCTAGAGAAATGGCGAGCTTTGGCCCCTAATCACAGAACAGCTTCCTGACAGAGCCCGGGTTCCTGGACTCACGGCCCAGAGCTGCTGATTGGTTGACGTTTCCTCCTATCAGCCCATCGATGGGCTCACCAGCGGCAAATAAGGCATCCTGGTTGGGTTTTGATGCTGTTTTGGTTTTTTCAGTAATGTATTTTGTTATTGTTGGCCGTGTTTCAGACGCCCCCTCTTTTCCTGACCTCCTTTGCCCCTTCCCATCCAATCCCTGCCCCATCCCAGACCTTCCCCTCATGTTGTCTGTGTCCCTGGGTTCTGCATCCGGGATGTTCTTTGGTCACTCTCTGCCCCTCCCCCTTCTCTCCCCACCCCTGAGATTCATCATCCTGTTCCACGCCTCCATGCCTCTGTGGGCCTATTTTGTTCATCAGTTTATTATTGCATGAAATTCCACACACGAGTGAGATCATGTGATATTTGTCTTTCATTGACTGGTTTATTTTGCTTGACACAATGTTCTTTGCTGACAATTTGCCTTTCTCTTAAAAGAGCAAAAACAGAAAAGAGATCCCAGTGAATGGAGGACTTTTATTTTTGGGGTGCGGTTTCACCCCCACTAATTCACGTGGGCAAATCCCATCAGGAAAAAATGGTGTGAGAACAACATGATGCCCAACACAAGTCCTCTGGGCAAAATAGGGAACGTCAGTCCTAGGTGGACGGGCAAAGCTTTGGACAGGGGGTATAGATTTAGAAACAGGCAAAAGCTTACAGTGGAACAGTGAGGGTGTGTGTGTGTGTGTGTGTGTGTGTGTAGTGCAATTCTGCTCAAGCCAGTAGAGGTGGGATGGCTTCACTTGGACAGACACTGAGTTCACGAATAATCCATCAATCATGCAGACAAGAAAACTGAGAGTTGATCCCATAAGGCGGGCCTTGGCCCCCCTAGAAAGATGGGGGAAAGCCTGGTAGCAAAGGGCTGAGGATGCCTGGGGGTGTGGTTCACAGCCAAGCAGGTACTGTTTATGGCTTCTGTCCACACAAACCTGGGCTCCTGATTTAGCCTCAAGAAGAGATGCCCATTTACTGTGAGGAAATTACCTATCGCTTGTAAGTTTGATATATCACATGCACATACCCATAAAAAATATAAGTTTGACATATCATAGCTACTCATGCCCATATATAAGACATACACTGAGTGGCCAGATTATTATGATCTCTGAACATATAATAATCTGGTCACTCAGTGTCTATCTAACTATCTACCTATCTATCTATCTATCTATATATTAGAGGCCAGGTGTATGAATTCATGCATGGGTAGGGTCCAGCCAGCCTGTCTAGGGGGAGAGGACATGGGTGGATGGCCAGCCTGCCTGCTGGTTGAACTTCTGGTCAAGGGAACAATTTGCATATTAGCCTTTTATTATATAGGATATATACTGAGTGGCCAGATTATTATGCATTCAGAGATCATAATAACCTGGCCATTCACTGTATATATACACAACACAAATATAACCCCTCTCTCTATATACACAGTGGTACCTCAAGATATGAGTTTAATTCTTTCCGTAACTTTGAGGCGTGGGAAACTATGAGACACTCCAGTCGCGGTAAACTGGTGGGTTGTGTGCAGGTGGCCGATCCGTGCGATTACTCCTATCTCAACTGTTGCTCGTATTTCAAAGCAAACATCGCTTGCACGACGGCTCGTATCTCAAAAATCTCGTATATTAGGGCACTCGTATCTTGAGGTACCACTGTATTATAAGAGTCTAAGTGCTCCATTAAACGTAAAGAACCTGCAGCTTAGGGGATTTATAGAAGAAATTCATAACATCACCACCTGTCTTTCTGACACATGACTCTTCAGCTTCATCGTGGAAACCATGACCATGTGAAACCAGCGCAGCCTCCACACACCAGCTGAAGCTACCACTGGTCCGCCAGCAGGGGAGCGGACCCACAGGCAGGGCAGTGTCAGCCTGCGTGGGGTCAGACTGCCTGGGCTGAACCTGTGCTTAAACTTGCCTTCACCAGTTATGTAAATTAGTTACATAATTATTCTTGGCGCCCTGACCCGAAACAAGGTAATGATGAACTTAACTCTTAGCACTGCCAGGGGAGTTCACTGAGGGATGAACTGTAAAGAAGGTACAACTGGATCCACTAAAATGCTCCGGTATTATTGCTGTAAATTGGTTTTAATTCTGTCTGCCGCATCCCCAATGCACCGGGTGGCTAGCCTGAGGGACTGTGCCTCACCCTCTCTTGGTGTCCTGTCTGTCACAGGGCAGATGCTCAATGAATGATCACTGACTGCCTCACCAGTATCAGCCCAGCATCAGTCAATGTACTGCAGACCCACCTGCTATATTGATTGGATTTAAATTTATTAGCATCAGAAGCAGAAGCACCAGATCACTAAGGTTTTAGCAATCCCGTCTTCTGAACGTTCACCATTAAAACTACTACTATAGTTAGTAGTCCTCTGACTTTATTTACACAAGTTTACGCCACCGTGTCTTATTCCTATTGCTGAAAACACCTTAAACAGTAGAATCCTCTTCCACACAGCTGTGTGGACTCATTATTTAAACCACTTTAGCTTCCACAACTTCCTTATGCAATGGACTGCTTGTTTTAGACATAGATTGCTAGAAATGCTATTCCACCTGACTGTTTAGTTTGCATGTCTGTTTAGGCCTCAGAGTGTGCAGTAACTCAACTAGTTGCCAATAAAAGTTACGAGTTATTGAAAAAGCAGGAGCCTTTTCTCTGGATCTCAACAAATGGATTACTGGTGTTTCCGCCCTAATGGCCTTAAACAATTACTCTCCTCCCATTAAACAGATGAGAGCATGGAGGCCAGTGTAAGAAGCTCTCAAGGCCCAAACCAGTTTGGCTCAGTGGATAGAGCATCGGCCTGCAGACTGAAAGGTACTAGGTTCGATTCCAGTCAAGGGCATGTATCCTGGTTGCGGGCACATCCCCAGTAGCGGGCGTGCAGGGGGCGGCTGATCGGTGTCTCTCTCTCATCCATGTTTCTAACTCTTTATCCCTCTCCCTTCCTCTCTGTAAAAAATCAATAAAACATATATTGTTTTTTAAAAAAGAAGAAGCTAAAGCTACCAAGGCTGGTGCTGCCAATGCTGTTAGCGCGTTGCTGACAATGACACCTTAGCCATGTCTGTGCACAAATCCCCATGAGCCTTTGCCCCCGGCACCCGGCACCGGGTCTCTGCTGGCTGCCCCTGGGCCGCTGGTGCCACCTGCACCTGCACTTGGAGAACGGAGAGGGTCTAGGGCTTGCATCCTCCTGGGGTCAGGCCTGATCTGGACACCTTGACACACTGCTTCCAAAGTCCCTGAGAGGGATAGCCACTCGGCCCAAGGGACACGACTGGATAGGGATCCTTGCTTGGTGTCTCCACCCGCCTCACTTCCCTACTCCCAGACCAGTTTTTCCCTGGGACACCTGCCAATAATTTACTTTCATTTGGATCCTTGTCTCAGCATCTGGTTTCTCAGCATCTGGTTTCTGGGGAACTTGACCTAAAAATGGCGGAGCTGGGACTCAAACACAACTCTTACAAAGTCCAAGATGGATGCTCTTGACTGCTTCTACACACACACACACACACACACACACACACACACACACACACCGCCCTGACCAGTTTGGCTCAGTGACTAGAGCGTTGGCCTGTGGACTGAAGGGTCCCAGGTTCAATTCTGGTCAAGGGCATGTACCTTGGTTGTGGGCACATCCCCAGTAGGGGGTGTGCAAGAGGCGGCTGATCGATATTTCTCTCTCATTAGTGTTTCTAACTCTCTATCCTTCTCCCTTCCTCTCTGTAAAAAAAAAAATCAATAAAATATATTTAAATATATATATATATATTTACTGATTTCAGAGAGGAAGGGAGAGAAATAGAGAGATAGAAATATCAATGATGAGAGAGGATCATTGACGGGCTGCCTCCTGCATGCCCCCTCCTGGGGACTGAGCACGCAACCTGGGCGTGTGCCCTTGATCAGAATCAAACACGGGACCCTTCAGTCCACAGGCTGCTGACACTTTATCCACTGAATCAAACCAGCTAGGGCTTCGCTGCTTTTCCTGGTCATGGCGGAGGAGAAGGAAACAGGAATCAGATGTGACCGGTACAGAGACTTGCTTACTGGTCTACGCCTGGCTCATCTCTGTGGGTTCTCTGAGCCCCAGCCCAGGCCATCTGACCAGCTCCTCCTCCCCTCCATGGCTCTCTAAGCCCTCCCAGTGTAAGCGGCTGCTCCAGGGAAGTGACAGCTGGGGGCGGGGTCCCAGCAGCGGGGGACATCATGCATAACCAAGTCAAAGGCAGAGCTTACTGAACTTCTGGCCACTAAATCAATCAGTAATCTTCACAGACTAACTGACGGCCAAGTGTGGGCTCAGCGGTGGCCACCGTCTCCTTACTTCATCTCCGTCTTTCCACTTCTGTATGAAGGGGTTCGTGGACCCACTCTCAAGCAACGTATCGAAGAAACCGCCCCCCCCCCCAAATTCAACAGGGAATAGTTTCATTTTAGATATAGCTCATGCTAATGGAAGTGCTTAAAATCCTCCTATTTTCTCCTTAAAATAAGTTTTTTACACCTCAGAGTACAGGTATTTAGCAACCATCCAATGAAATAAGACGTTGGGGTGACAGTGGGGAGTGGTCATCCTTTTGACTTTCCCACTGACAACTGTTCTATAAATGTGAGTTTGACATGCACACATGGCCAGGAGGTAAAGGCACAGAAGTTCATCTAGCTCCTTCCATTCCTCCACAAGAGCTTTTCAGGAAGCCAGGCTTGGACATAGCTGCACAGGGCACAGAGACCTGGTCAACCTTGTTCATGAGGTGCAGCCTGAACGCCCACATGGTGTGGTGCTAACGCGCGCAGAAGGGAAGTCAGGCAGTTCTATAACAGCGTGCAAACCTGCCAGGGGTGTCTGAGCATGGCACATAGGGCGCTTCGCTGCATTTCATTCCCCGGAAGCTGAGCTGGCCAAACAGGGCCGCGACACGAGGCAGGGCTCTTTGACTGACTTCCCCCATCTCTCTGTCACCCTACAGTCATCACAATACAGTGGAACCTCGAGATATGAGTTTAATTCATTTTGTAACCTTGAGGCGTGGGAAACTATGAGACGCTCGAGTGGCGGTAAACTGGTGGGTCGTGTGCAGCCGGCTGATCCGAATGATGACTCCTATCTCAAATGTTGCTCATATTTCAAAGCAAAAATCACTCGCTCCACAGATCGTATCTCAAAAATCTCGTATGTTAGGGCACTCGTATCTCGAGGTACCGCTGTATTTGTGTAATTTCTAATCAGGGCCTTTCATAATCTCAAGCTCAATGTCCAAAGGGGCAGAGAAAACTTGGATTTGAAATCTTTAGGCCTCATGATACCTCCCTATGTCTGTCAATATTTGAGGCAATTTAATGAGGTACATGGGGCACAGATAAAGGTGTTGCCTACTGGGGGCGGGGGTGATGGTGGTGCTGGGTGACTGGTTCATTCAATGCAGGATGATGGCCTGTGGCTAGTGCACGGGGTACAGGGTTCAGTCACCTGGGCAAAGGTTGACAAAACTTTTAGGCTGGGCACCAGGCTCCATGGCACTGGTGGAGATGGCAAAGTCCTGGCCCTGGTGGCCTCTGAAGTACACAGTAGGAAAATAAGATCATTCCACCAAAAGGGAAAGTCCATTGGTCAGGGCGTAGGGTAGGACACAGGCATGCGTGGGCTTCTTGGAGGGCACTGGTCCTGGATTCAGCTATTTCCAGACTCCCCCTCCCCAATGGGAAGGGATGCAAATTCAACCCGGCCCTGCTCTAAGACTAGAGGCGGAGAGCATCAGTGACGATTGTGGAGTACGACTGGCAAAGTCCCAGGTCAGGATGCAGATGCCGTTCATTCATTCACTTCACAGATCAATAAGGATCTACTTATTGGGTATGCAGTGGTCGTTTTGTCAATCACTTGGAAAAAATGACATTGAACAGGGGAAAGAAAAAGGAGACATATGTTCTACTAATTGTAATACTTCAAACAATAAAAATATATATTAAAAAAATAAAATAAATGACATTGCATGTATTTCAAGCTTAGTTCAGACTTTGTCACACAACTTGAAACACAGATGTAATGACAACTTTATCTAGAAGAGGGACACATAAGAAATGTCACCTCCTTCCTCGTCCCTTCCCTCCTCCCACTCCCCATCTACCCTCTGTGTCCTGCCTCTTGGCGAGAGCTTTGATATCAACACTCCGAGACATTTCCCCCTACATGGTCCGCCATGCCCTGACACCTACCAGCCTGCCATGGAGATATAACAGACATCGCCATCAACTAAGGTCAAGGCTTAAGGCCAGTAAGTTGTTATGTAAACAGAAGCAGAGATGCCAGATGGAATCTCTGATGAAACAGCATGGGTTCATTTTGAACAGATTTGGGAAATGACAAACTCGGACTTGCAGCTGAGGGTGCAGAAGCACTTTAGCCCTGGGCCTCCTGGTCTACACAGTAGGCACCAGACAGGGCACCACAGGCTCCTGTGTGTGTGACCAGTTGCGTCTGATTTCAAAGCGTCATGTTCCCCATGAACACCACCTTTAGGTCTCCAAGGCCTGATGATGAGGAAGCTTAGAGTTGGGTTTGAGAAGACACTGTAGAGAGCATTCCTTAAACAGCCATCTTGGAAAAGCCAAAATGGCATCGGGACACCCGCTACTTGTGAAGATGAGGATGGTCCTTGAGGTTGTGGCTGCTGGTGACAAGTTAGGTGCACAGTTCCATGGGTAAGCAGGCAGTTGCAAGGAGCAGGCTCTGAAACACCGGAAGTTCTTCATCACATAGAGATTAAGGTTGAGGCTGAAACAAAACCAACTCTGAGAAAATAACCCACTGACTTAAGTGCACAGTGAGGAGAAAAATCACCAACCACAGTGTCTTCCCGAGAGGGTTTGCCTGGGGAAGGTGCTGAGTACTTGAGGGACCTTGGTCCCTTGTCATGGGCTCAGGCAGAAGCTGGCTGGCCGGCCTGGCCCGAACTGGTGGGGATGAACCTGGGTTAGCCTTAAGGCAGATGCAAAAAACTGGGCGCGCCCATGAACAAGAGCTGTGACCAGCATTGCACATCAAATGTCAACCTCGTGCCCAGCTCGAATGGCTCGGTGGTTGAGCACTGACCTATGAATCAGGTCACCTATGAATCAGGGCATGTGCCCAGGTTGTGGGCTTAAGCACCAGTGTGGGTGTGCGGGAGGCAGGCAATCAGTGATTCTCCCTCATCGTTAATGTTTCTATCTCTGTCTCCTTCTCCTTTCCTCTCTGACATCAATAAAAACACATTAAAAAAAGTGTCAACCTCATTCCTGTCTACTCCATGACCAAAATCCTAGTTTAGGCCACTGAACCCATTTCCCATCCCGGCACTAGCTCTTGCCCTGTAACGGTCAGGATCTAAGGCAGAAGATTAGAAATACAGTTCATTGTTGGCACGCGTGTGTGCATTGAACATTCAAGGTACGGACTATCCTTGAGCCCTGATCCTTTTATTAGCAGCTAGCTGAGGCACAGACCCAACCACTCACACTGCCAGTTACTTTGGGGGGTGAGTCACTTAGTTATTGTTCAGACCTGGCTGACCTCTCAGATTCTGCCCAGTGCGCAGCTCTGCCTCTCCCAACTCATCCTACACATATGTGATTGCATTCAGCGAGGTAACACATACTGTGGGGTTATATGTCATACATGTCCACTGCCTTCAGGGGAGGACGCTCAGGCCTGAGTCTGGGCTGTGGGCCCCGGACTAGGTGCAGGTGGGTGTTCTGTTGTGAACAATGAGGGTGCGTGGGTTCTATGCTGTCATCAGGCTCAGTACGTTTCCTCCTCCACAGGGCTGTTGCGTGCAAGAGCCACCTCACTGCTCATCGGCTGAGCTGTGCTCCAGGACTTCACTGCGTGAAACGTGAGTCATCGCTGATGTTGAGAACATCAACACAGCACTGGACCGAGTGGGAAAGCCGACAGTTCCTGAAGTCAACATCCACACGGAATTGGACTGCAAGCACTGGTGATGTGTCTCCTCCACATCTGTCTGTGATCATCTAGGTTTCACCACC
>PVJN01066141.1:0-10074 GCA_004026805.1 Lasiurus borealis
CCCTGTGCAATCCCCGTGCAATCCCTGTGTAATCCCTGTGCGTTCCCTGTGCAAACCCTGTGCAATCCCCGTGCAATCCCTGTGCGATCCCTGTGCATCCCCAGAAATCCCTGTTTTTCCAATTCCCCTTTCATGGACGGCGCCATGAGGGTCCCACTCAGGTCAGTGTCACCACGAGCCGTTTAATTTTTATGTCAGTGTGAGCCTGTGGTCAAAGTTCCTTTTTTTTTTTTTTTTGGTCCATGGAAGCCAGAGCCCGAATTTCCCCAAATGTCCCCCCTGCAGCCCCATGGATCCGTGTTTTAAAAAGCTCTCCAATATTCAGGGGGCCGGGGAGTGTGCAGCCTGCACCTGCCTCCAGGCTCCTGGAAGGGGCTGCCCCCTGCCCCACCTGGAGCCCCCCAGAAGCTGCCTGTGGAAAAGGGGGGTCCACATCGGGCCCTCCCAGCCCCCCCCCCACCCCCGAGCAGCCGAGAGGAACAGGGAGAGCCAGGGACCGAGGCCAGGACGCCCGGGCGGACAGGACCCTTCCCGAGCCTGTCCCCTCCGGTGCCCCTGGCACCGCCCCGGGCCCGGATGGCAGGAACAATCGCCGGGCTGTGTCCCGGGCACACAGCGCGCTTTCACGGCCCACAGGCAGGGTCTGTGCCCGCCCGGCGCCAGAGGGAACAGGCCAGTGCCCGGCTGGGAGGATGCTGCTGCCGCCCACGCCCCCACCCCCCTGGCTGCCCCCGACGGCGCGCAGGGACTTCCTGCAGCTGCCAGCAGCAGGCAGGGGGAGGGGGACTGCGCGAGGATGGGGCCCTGCCAGCTCGGCCCCGGGGCCCCGGCGCCCAGAGAGGAGGAGGCAGCCGCAGCTGAGGGGGTGGTCACCTTCGAGGTGGCCGAGCTCACGCTTCCCCGGGGACAGAGCTTCAGTCTGGGGTGACGGAAAGTTCCGGATGGGCTGGGGGGACGGCCGTATAGCGGTGTCAGCATACGTCACGCCCCGAACCCGACACCGAAACGCGGGCCAGGTGGTGGTGAGCTTCACGTTGTTCACCGCAACACACACCGAGGAAGAGCTGCTGCGAGTGACCAAGACACAGAGGGCAGGCAGCCGAGACCGGTGTGGCTCATGGATAGAGCGTCGGCCTGCGGACTGAAGGGTCCCAGGTTCAATTCCGGTCGGGGGCATGTACCTTGCTTGCAGGCACATCCCCAGTGGAAAGCGTGCAGGAAGCAGCTGATCGATGTCTCTCTCATCGGTGTTTCTGACTTTCTATCCCTCTCCCTTCCTCTCTGTGGAAAATCAATAAAATATATTAAAAAAAAAAAAAGACACAGCGGGCGGCAGGGATGTACGTCATCACACACGTTTAATGCACATGCAGCACGGAACACGGATACACACTCAGGCACACGTCAGGCACCCACACCGCGGCCCCGCATGTGTGCACACCCAGGCGGGCACGGAGCGCTCAGGGCGCTGTGTCCGCTGCACCGGGGGCACCAGGAGCTGCCGGGCTGCCCGCACTGGCGGGACCCGCTGGCTGGCTGGGGTGGTGTGGGGTTGAGGATGCAGGTGGGGCTGCGTCCGAGGTGGCGGTGGGGGGCGAGGGGCCCGGGGCCTGAGCTCAGGGGAGGGACTACGCAGGGCGAGGCCCCTGCTGCACGGGAGGTGGTTCTGCAGGCCGTGGGGGTGTCATCTGTGGTCCATGGGGTCACCTCGGCCCGTGGGGTCACCTGCGGCCCATGAGGCAGGATGGGCGGGCTCCTCCTTCCGAGGCACCTCCTGACCTGGAGCATCTCCCACAGGACCCCCTGGGGAGTGGCTGGACCTTCTCCTTCCTCAGCCTCCACTTCCCGCTCAGACACCGTGGCCCCACGTGAGACCTGGGGACCTGGTCACAGGGGTCGCAGGGGTGGCCGGGCCCTCACCCTCCCGCCAGGGGGTGAGCATGCTGGGGCTTTCCCAGCAGACACAGGCAAGGTGGAGGGGTCCCTCAGAGGAGTCCCCAGTGCGTGGAGAGAGAGACAGGGGTGCAGGGGAGGGGCCCCCTGCCGGCCCCCGTCTTCCAGGGCCCGGGTGGCTCCTGGCTTCCACCCGGCGTCGGGGGAGGGGAGGGCGTGCCCACCCCGGGGACCTGGCCACGGAGGAGCCAGGCCACGGGCAGCGAGCGGGCAGCAGCGGGCGGGCAGGGGGCGGGCGGGGCTCAGACGGTGAGTGTGCCCACCCCGGGGACCCAGCACACGGTGGAGCTGCAGTGGCGGGCAGGCGGGCAGCGGGCGGGCGGCTCAGACGGTGAGTGTGCCCACACCGGGGACCCAGCACACAGAGGAGCCACAGTGGCGGGCAGCAGCGGGCGGGCAGTGGGCGGGCGGGGCTCAGACGGTGAGGGAGATGAAGCTGTTGTAGCGCTGGATGCTGCGCTGCAGGATGGCGGAGCAGGGCCCCAGCACCCGCTCGAAGCGCGGCCGGTCCAGCTTCACGCACTTGAGGGGCCCGCGGGCCACGACGGTGGCCGCCCGGGGCCGGTTCAGCAGCAGCGCGATCTCCCCTGCGGGCGAGAGGGGGTGGGGGTCGGGGGTCAGGGGTCAGGGCCCGGCCGGGGGCCTGGCTGCCGATTGGGGGGGGGGAGAACAGCCAAACCCGGGACCCTCGCCTCCACCTGACGCGGACGGACCCGCAGCCTCGGGTGTGGGCACCGCGTGGGCGTCTGACGGTCACGCTCAGCACCGGCCTGTCCCGCCCGTGGGGGGCGTCCGGGTCCCCCCTCCGCCAGCACGGGGTCAGCCGAGGCCTCACACTGGCTGGGCGGTGGCCCTCCCTGCAGGTCTCCATCCCTGCACCCCCACCCCCGCCCCCCTGCCGGGTCCCGGAGTGTGGGAGCCGCTCCCACTCACCAAAGTAGTCGGAGGGCCCGAGACGCCCCACTTCCACGTACTCCTCCTGGGGGGACCGGCGCTGCAGCACCGAGGCCGTGCCCTGTGGGCGCCAGGGGGTCAGGTGAGGGGCGCCCGGCCGAGTCACCCACCGGGGACCCGGAGACACCCCCAAACCGGCTGCCCCCGCCACACCCGCAGCCCCCCAGAAGCGGCTTGTGGGGAAGGGGTGTCTGCATCGGCCCCCCAGTGATGGGGCTCCCCCGTCCGACCTTCCCGGAGGCCCCAGGGCTGGGGGCGCGTGGTCACGCCGGGCGAGCAGGAGGGCCCGTCTCAGGGTCCCGTCCGTCCCGGGGTGCCGGCCCCCCCCTAACCCTGGCCGGGCCTCGTTTGCAGCTCAATGATTAACAGGGGGCGTGAGGACCAGACAGCCCGAGCCGTGACCCCGCGACCCCTGCCTGGGTGGCGGGACGGCTGGGCAGCCTTGTGGGGGGGAGGCGGGAGGGTCCGGGGGGACGCGGGTGTGGAGGGCTCAGCCCGGCCCCTGGCCTGCGGGGACCGGGGTGTCCGGCGGCTGGGGGGCTCCGATGGCCCGTCCTCTGCCCGCAGGCCCGGGCGGGAGAGCGTGGAGATCGGCCGGCTCCATCGCCTCCCGGTTCTCATCCCCCCGACGCCGCCACCCACCGCCGGAGGGTCGGCCTCCCCTTCACAGCCCAGGGCCTCGGCGCAGGCTCGCCCGGCACGCCCGGCACCCATGCGGCGCGGGGAGCGTGACCTGGCGCCCGGGGACCCCGTTCCGCCCGCCGGCCCGGCCTCCTCGCGGCGCGAGTTAATGTGTAACGCCCCCGTCTGGGAGCGGGCGGGCAGGGGACCTCGCGGCGTGGCCGTGCCTGGCACGGCTCCCCCAGGCCCTGGAGCGGGACGGGCACACGGCTGACCGTCTGGACCGAGCCACCGCCCCCGCCACAGAGACAAGGAGCATCTGCGGGGAGCCCGGGCCCTCCCCCGGGGATCCCCTCGCCCTGGGTCTGGGGGCGCACAGGCCCCGGCACAGCTCCAGGCTCAGGCCGCGCGGGGGCGGTGGCTAAGGTGACCCCGGGTCCGGCCACCGTGGGGCCCCCACGTCTGGAGCCACAGGGCCCAGCACATGAGCCGCCGTCCCCGGCCTGAGGCGTCGCTGTGCGTCTCTCTCTGCAGGCACAGCAGCCCTCGGGGTACGGACTCGACGTCCGACGTTTCGCGGTTTCGTCACCATCTCCCATTTATTTATTAAAAAAAAAAAAAGCCGAGGCCCGTGTGCTCAGTGGATAGTGTCCCCACTGGGGACGTGCCCGCAACCAGGATACATGCCCTCGACCGGAATCGAACCTGGGACCTTTCAGTCTGCAGGCCGACGCTCTATCCACTGAGCCACACTGGTTTCGGCTGTTCTTTCTTTTAAGTTTCTTTTACTATTTCACGCCCTCACGGCTGTGTCTGTGCTCCAGGTGGTGACGCAGGTGCTTACGGAGTTGGGTTCCGGCTTTCGGCGGAAACCGCGTTACGTCGCACCGTGGGAACCGGTCTCCCACGTGACCCGAGGGCCTACGTGTACCAGGCACACACACACACACACACACACACACACACACACACACGTGCCTGCGGGCAGTGGCACGCACACGGTGCCCGCTCTCACGCACACGCGTACAGACACACCAACGGACGTGCTGGAGGGAATGCACAGAGACACGCGGACCCGCAGACACGCGTGATCAGGCAGCCCCGGCCACGGCCACCCCCAGCTCTGGGGTTTCCCCGGGCAGACGGGCCTGGGTGACATTGTGAAAGGAGCGACGGTGAAGGCAAAGGCTGTGTCTCCCTGTGGAGAAGCCCCGCTGGAAGCCGCGTTCCTGCAGCCCACCGTCCCCGGGGGCAGGCGTGTCCCCGCGGGCTCCCGGCCACCTGCGGCTCCCGGGCTGCCCGCTGCGGCTCTCAGGCCGCCTGACCCCGCCGGCCCCGCCCGCCGCTGCAGTGTGTGTCCGTCACACGCTCTGGGTGCACCCGCCGTCGTCAAAACAACGGCAGAAAACACCCGGCTGGCGCCGCGCCCGAGCCCGGCTCCGAGCCAGCGGGCAGAGGATCGTCCGCGAGGTCGGGGCCTTGGCGCGGGCACGAGCGGCGGCTTCCGTGGGAAAGCAGCGCCGGCGGCACCGGGCGGAGGCGGGAGCAGGTGGCCCAGACGGAGAGCCGCAGGGCTGCACACTCGGGGTGCCCCCTGCTAGGAGGGGGCCGTGCCCCTCGAGGACGGACAGAGACCCTGAGAGGAGAGCTAGCTCCTCTCTGGGTGACGGGGTGGGGAGGGGGTCTGGGAGAGCGACCTGCCCCTCAGCCCAAAGGAGGGGGGTGCTGGAGAGGCAGCAGCCACTCCTGGGGCTGGGACAGGGCCTCTGCAGAGCTGCTGGGCGTTTGGGGGTGTCCCTGTCTCTGAGCTCCCTGCCCCCGCCCCACCACCACCACCGCAGCCGAGGGACACGCCAGAGGCGCCGACAGGTGGCAGAGTACAGTGTTGCCTCGAGATACGAGTTTAATTCGTTCCGTAACCTTGAGGCGTGGGAAAGTATGAGACGCTCGAGTCGCGGTGAACGGGTGGGTCGTGTGCAGCCGGCCGATCCGCACGATGACTCCTATCTCAACTGTTGCTCGTATTTCAAAGCAAAACTCGCTCCCTCGACGGCTCGTATCTCAAAAATCTCCTGTGTTAGGGCACTCGTATCTCGAGGTGCCACTGTATTATTGGTTTTTACTCCCAAATCGCGGTTTGAATGGGTCAGTCACACCCGCCGGCCAGTTCAGAGGTTCAGTGTCAACCTAGGAACCGGGAGGTCAGGGTTGGACCCCGGTCAGGGCACAGGCCCGGGTTGCAGGCTCCATCCCCAGGGTGGGGTGGGCAGGAGGCAGCCGGTCCGTGATTCCCTCTCATCACTGATGTTTCTCTCTCTCCCTCTGCGTTCCTCTCTGACATCCACGAAAATACGTTAAATGTAATAATAAGAAGAAAACCGTCAGTCACCGTGGGCTTCTCCAGGTTCGGCAGGACCAGGCGGGTTTGGGCGAGGGCCGGTGAGGGGGCAGGGGGCTCCGGCCGGCGGGTCCCGAGGTGATGGTACCGCCTGCACACACCCCTGCAGCTGTGCGGCGGGCAGCTCCCGGGCCACCGCCGTGTGGACGTTCCGACATCGTGTGCCAGAGGAGAAAAAAAACCCGCCCAGCGTTTCTATGGCAACGCGGCCGCACAGCTGGTGCGTGAGCAGCGAATTTCCCTCCCGGGTTTTATGGGAGCGGCTGCCGGGGTCCGGCCGTCCTGGGGCCGCACGGAGGTTCCCGCGGGCACGGGCCACACACAGGACACGGCGGAGGGAACCCGGGTCGGCCCGGCTGTTCCGGGAGAGTCGGGAGCAGGAGCGGGAGTCGGGGTTTCCCGGGGAAACAGAACCACGGGGTGAGTGCAGGGCCTCTGTGCCGGGAACGGCTGCGGGGACGGGTCCGAGGCCTCTGCCAGCAGGTCCCCGCCTCTGGGCCCTGTCCTCTGCTGCTGAGGAACCCCTGCGACTGCTGGGGCCAGGCCCACCTCGCCCGGGAGGGGGCGAGGTACCAGCTTTGCTCAGAGTCCGTGACGTCTGCGTGAACCACGGCTGGGAACAGCCTCTCGGAAACATCGAGGGGGCGTTTGACCTGACCCCTGACCCCTGACCCTGGGGGCTGCGGGCTGGGCCTGCGGACCACAAAACCCACCACCTCAGGGGACGGGGCAGGCAGTGGAGTCCTGGGGCCGCTGGGACACCAGATTCGGTGGATCTCAGAGGAAAAAGGGGGAAATCCACGTTGCCACGGAGACCACTTCAAACAACTCACAAGGTTGTGAGAACTACACCTTCCGAGAGGGGGGGGTTCCATCCTGGAGGGGGGGCCCTCCATCCCACACACACGCACACACACACACACACACTCAGACACGCACATACACAGGCACACGCACATGCACGCACACACACACACACGCTGTCCCGAGGCGGACCCGCCTGCAGAACCACATCTGTGCCCAGGCCGGGCCTCACCGTCACCGGCCGCCCTCAGGGCCGCTCCCGGCGCTGGTTCTGAGCCGGCAGCCCCGGAGCGGGAGAGGCGGCTGGTCGGGCCCACAGGGCGGGGGGCGGGGCCTCTCTGAGCGTCCGCGCCCCCAACCACGTGCGTAGCGCCGGGAGGGAGCCCTCAGGGTCGGCAAGAGGATGACCGACGGCCTCTGGCGGACGAGCAGCAGCAGCAGCAGCAGCGGCAGCGCCTGGCCAGGCCCGCAGCCGCCAGACCTCCACCGGCAGCCCAGGGCGGGCAGACCGTGAACCGCAGGACAGGAAGCTCGAGAGGCACACGCACAGCCACATGTGCACACAGTAACAGGTACTCACACAATGCAGTCACATGTGCATACGCAGTCACACATGCACACAGTCCATGTACACACATGTGCACAGTCACACATTCAGTCACATATGCACACAGCCACACATGCACGCACAGTTGCGCATGCACCGTCACATGTGCACAACGCCCACATACACGCATGCACAGTTGCATTGCACATGTGCGCAAACACACTCACACATGCAGCCACACATGCACACATGCACAGGAACTGCCCAGCGAAGAGCGCAGGGGCAGAGCCTCCGGGCCGGGGGAGTGAGGTGCCGCTGACGAGGATCTGTCCCTGGCTGCCCGTGTGTGTCCTTGGGCAAAGGGCCAGCCCTCCCGCCAGCCTCCCTCACGCGCAGCCAGAGACCCCGGATCAGGGGGCGGGAAGGGGGGGCGTGTTCAGACCACACTGGCACCTCCGGGCTCCGGCTCGTTACCGGGTGACGACAGTCCGAGGGTGGGTTCACCGCCTCACCCCACGCATCAGGGAGGACCTCCGGCCGTCCACGCCCCTCGCACACACACACACATCGCTGAGACTCCCTCCCTGGCCTGGCGCCCGGCGGGAGGAGCCGGCCGTGGAGAACGGACACTGTCTGTGCCGGCAGCGGCTGTGCCTCCACGTCCGGACCTGCCACTCGGGGGCCGGGGGTCGCACGGCCAGGCCACGGGGCGGGGTGGGCACTGGGGGACAGCAGTGTCCACACCAGGCCGCCCCTCAGAGCACCCTCTCCCGGCCGTGCCAGGCCGCCCAGGCACCAGGAGCAAGGAGGCCGGTTTTTACGGGAAACATCCCGACATCTAAACATCAGCAGCCTCTCCATTCGCACGGCGGAAACACCCACGTGCAGGGTGTCAACGCACCCGTCCCGGGCCACTGCGTCGAGAGGAGGGGCCCAGGGCTGGCCCTGCCGGACAGCGGGTCCCCCGGATTTCAGTGGCCACAGGGGCTGAGGGGGCCGCTCCCCCGCGGACTCGGGGCTGGATGTCCAGGTCCCTGGTGGGCGCAGTGACCGGCGGCTGGAGTGAGGGAGCCTCGTCCCGCGGCTCCACAGACAGGCCAGGCCGGGAGGGTGACCCAGTGGCACCCCAGCCCTGGCCGCCCGTCCCAGCGCCCAGATCCAGGGGACTCAGACCCAGATCCGGGGACTGGGAGACACCCATGGGATGCCGAGAGGGGGAAGTGCCCTGGGCCAGGCAGGCGTGGGCGGCGGCTGCACCCACGTCATGTGGCCTGCACACACACACACCCGCGCCCATGGACACGCAGCCTGCACACACCCCCCATGTCCCATGGACACGCAGCCTGCACGCCCCTCGCGCCCATGGACATGCAGCCCGCACACACGCACACACACACACACACACACACGTGCACACACACCCGCGCCCGCAGGACCCACCTCGGTGATGATGAAGAAGTCGTCGCCCGGCTCCCCCTGCACCACGATCTTCTCTCCGTCCTCAAACTGCGCCGGCTCCAGCGCGTCCGCCACCGTCAGCCGCTCCCACTTCTCCAGCGACTCTGCGGAGGCGGCAGCGTCACCCCAATGCCGCTCAGCCCCGCCCAGCCCCGTGAGACCCGAGGGAGAGGCCGAGGGGCCTCGCGGGGCGTGGCACATGTCACACGTCACAAGCCACACACTACATGCCACATGCCCCGATCCCCACGGCTAAGCAAATGAACGTTCGGTCCTCTCCGGCTCTCCAGCTCTCCGGGAATTAGAGCTGCTGCGTTTGGCAAACCACAGGCCCCGGCTGACTGCGGTCGGGGCAACTCCCGCTGCTCAGGTCACGGGTGCCAGTGCGTGGGGACATGGCTGGGACACGCGGCCACACGGAGGCCAGGGCGTGTTCACCCCTTAGGGCCAAGCGCGTGCGCCTTCCTGCCGGCGGGCGGTGCGCCGGCCCCTGGAACCCCCGGGAAGGAAGCCCAGGCGCCCCTGAAGGAGACCCTTAGCCCGATCCACGGTCTGTGGCAAAGCAGCTTCGGGCCTGGGCGCCCGGGCGCCCGGATGTGGGTCGGCGGCTAAAAACACGGCCGAGCCTCTGTTTGGATCTGGGTTTGGGGCCACTCTCCCCCCTCAGAACGCCTGTCCGAGCGGCACCGGCAAAGCCCCCTGTCAGCCAGCCCTGGGCCGGGGGTGGCCTGGGTCGGGGGTGCCCTGGGTCAGGGGGTGCCCTGGGCCGGGGGTGGCCTGGGTCAGGGGGTGCCCTGGGTCGGGGACGGCCTGGGTCGGGTGTGGCCTGGGCTGGGGGTTGCCCTGGGTCAGGGGTGGCCTGGGTCAGGGGGTGGCCTGGGTAGGGAGGGGGGTGCCTGGAGCTGTTAGATGGATGCTCAGGGTTGGAGGATACGCTGGAGACAAGGGCACTGACCGTGGAGGGACAGACCAGCAAACACGCATGCAGATGGCTTGGTTCTGACCAGCAGCAGTGAGCTCACATGTGTATCCATGCATTCATGCGTGTGCGTGCATGCAGGTGTGTGCATATGCAAGTGTGTGCATATGCACGTGTGCAATTGTGTGTGCATATGCACGCGTGCAGGTGTGTGTGCACACATACTCATGCCGTGCACAGCGCACATCTGTGAGCACGCACACGTGGCCGAGACCTGTGCGCCCGCCTCGCCCAGCCCCCAGCCCCCAGCCCCCAGCCCCCGGAGCTGCACGGGACGGAGGGGGACTGACCGAGGATGGAGACCTTGCTGAGGAACTCCTCGTACATCTTGCGCTTCCGCAGCGTGCTGCCCTGTGCGGG
>PVJN01066142.1:0-10074 GCA_004026805.1 Lasiurus borealis
TACCTCGAAAGCGGGTTTCTGTAGTAATGTACTCCACAAGGCACTGCTCTCCATCACTAAGTTTAACAAAATGGTGTTTTTCATTATGGAAGCAAACTACCCAAGCCACTAAATTCTCTTGGTGATCCCAAGAGACTACACTCTCACTGAAGGCACGAGTCACACAGTGTCCCAGGATGTCCTTGGTCCCATGGACCTCATAGAGCCAGAGTTATTGGGTGCAATTCAGCATGTGGGGCTTCTGACCGTTTTTGGTCCCACAGCTGCAGGGCCGTGAACAGCAGCCAGAGAACTGCTTTTTGAGTCCCTATGTTGGATTTCTGATTTGACCCACTGGGCCAGCCCAGACAGGAGTTTGCGGAGAAAGAGGACCAAAGGCTCCCTATCGGAATGAAAAGTTCCTGCAATGAACCCACCAGCTCTCCCAAAGGCCCACTGGCATGACGGAGTGTCCTCGGGACCTCAGGCTTTTTCTTCTTCCAGAACAGCTTTGTGCTCATTTGGCCACCCTGCTCACTTCATCAGTTTGTTGAGGAGGACTGGTAAAAGTGCACGAAAATATAAATCTTTCACATGACAGAAAATATAGCTAGCTAGCCCTGGCTGGGTGGCTCAACTGGTTGGAATGCCATCTATACACCAGAAAGGTGGAGGGTTTGATTCCCGGTCAGGGCACACACCTAGGTTGCAGGTTTGATTCCCATTCCAGGCATATGTAGGAAGCAAAATATTAATGTTTCTCCCTTTCTTTCTCTCTCTCTAAATCAATAAAAACATATCCTCAAGTGAGGATTTAAAATATAGATAGATGGTAGATAAAATCAAAAGACAACTGGCAAGCTCTTAAAAACTGAGAGAATGGAAATAAATGCACAATCACAATTGTCCATAAATAATGTAACAGTCCATAAATACATGAAAACAAATCTATTACCATTCACAATTTGAAAAGTGTAAATTAAAACTACAATGAAAGTGAAAGTGGTGGAGTAGGGATCTCCACAATTTTTCTCCTCCATTGAGCAATGTGAACACCAGCAAAATTGTTAGAATCATCTTTTTCAGAACTCAGGAAATTAATCAAAGGCTCACAGCAATCTAGGGAGCATTTATTTATTCAAGAAAAATGGTTGACTATCATCAAGAACGATGTCCTATTCCCATCTACTATAGCTCCATAGTAGCTTTGGAAACCACCAGTCTGCAGTCACGGGGAGATTAGCAGCCCAGCAGCCACTGGGTGCAGAGCAGGACTGGAGTTCCTTTAATGCTCTATTTCCAGCAACAGAGCATGGAAGTCTGAGTTGAGGAGACAGAAGTTTGAGAAGACTAAGGTGACTAGAATTTATGAGGCAGAATAGTTGAAGGGATAGAGTTTTGCAAAGAGAGTATGCTCAAGATTTTGAGAGGTGTCCCAGGTTCGTTTCCGGTCAGGGGCATGTACCTTGGCTGCAGGCACATCCCCAGTAGAAGGTGTGCAAGAGGCAGCTGATCGATGTTTCTCTCTCATCAATGTTTCTAGCTCTCTATTCTTCTCCTTTCCACTCTGTAAAAAAAAATCAAAAATATATTTTTAGGCAGCTTCTCTTACATCAACAGCCTAAGAGTCGCGCTGTAAGAAGCAACAACCTCCCCTCTTCCTCGCCGCCATCCGTTCGGCAACCTCAAAGCAGCAACCATGCGTGAGTGCATCTCCATCCATGTTGGCCAGGCTGGTGTCCAGACCGGCAATGCCTGCTGGGAGCTCTACTGCCTGGAACACGGCATCCAGCCCGATGGACAGATGCCAAGTGGCAAGACCATTGGCAGAGGAGATGACTCCTTCAACACCTTCTTCAGTGAGACAGGCATTGGCAAGCATGTGCCCAGGGCACTGTTTGTAGACGACCTGGAACCCACAGTCATTGATGAAGTTCGCACTGGTACCTACCGCCAGCTCTTCCACCCTGCGCAGCTGATCACAGGCAAGGAAGATGCTGCCAATAACTATGCCCGTGGACACTACACCATTGGCAAGGAGATCATTGACCTCGTCCTGGACCGAATCCGGAAACCGGCTGACCAGTGCACGGGCCTTCAGGGCTTCTTGGATTTCCGCAGCTTTGGTGGGGGAACTGGTTCTGGGTTCACCTCTCTGCTGATGGAACATCTCACTGTCGATTATGGCGAGAAGTCCAAGCTGGGATTCTCCATTTACCCAGCCCCCCAGGTCTCCACAGCTGTAGTTGAGCCCTACAACTCCATCCTCACCACCCACACCACCCCGGAGCACTCTGATTGTGCCTTCATGGTTGACAATGAGGCTACATATGATATTTGTCGTAGAAACCTTGATATTGAGTACCCAACCTATACTAACTTGAATAGGTTGATAGGTCAAATTGTGTCCTCCATTACTGCATCCCTCAGGTTTGATGGGGCCCTGAATGTTGATCTGAATGTCAGACCAACCTGGTGCCCTATCCCCGCATCCACTTCCCTCTGGCCACATATGCCCTGTCATCTCTGCTGAGAAAGCCTACCATGAACAGCTTTCTATAGCAGAAATCACCAAAGCATGCTTTGAGCCAGCCAATCAGGTGGTGAAATGTGACCCTCGTCATGGTAAATACATGGCTTGCTGCCTGTTGTACCATGGTGACGTGGTCCCCAAGCATGTCAATGCTGCCATTGCCACCATCAAGACCAAGCGTACCATCCAGTTTGTGAACTGGTGCCCCACTGGCCTCAAAGTTGGCATTAATTACCAGCCCCCCACTGTGGTCCCTGGTGGAGACCTGGCCAAAGTGCAGCGAGCTGTGTGCATGCTGAGCAACACCACAGCTATTGCTGGGGCCTGGGCTCACTTGGACCACAAGTAGGACCTGATGTATGCCACGCGTGCCTTTGTCCACTGCTACATAGGTGAGGGCATGGAGGAAGGAGTTTTCTGGGGCCCGTGAGGACATGGCTGCCCTTGAGAAGGATTATGAGGAAGTTGGTGTGGATTCTGTTGAAGGAGAGGGTGAGAAAGGAGAGGAATACTAAATTTAAGATGTCACAATGGTGCTGCTTTTACAGGGCAACTTACTCTGTTTTAAACATTGAAAAGTTCTGGTTTGATCAGTTCACTTGTATGTAGAGCAGTGTACACTCTCACATGCAATTGCTGGCCTATGCTTTAAAACAATGCTTTGTTATAGATCCAAACTGTCAATTTCCCTGATGGGCTTGAATAAAGTTTTCCCTGTCTTAAATGAGGGAGAAAAGAAAAAAAAAAATATATATATATATATATATACACACACACACATATATATTATATATATATATATTTTTTTTTTTTTTTTAAGAAAAAAGACACTAAGCCTTTGGATTGAAAATCAATGAACCCCAAATAGAATAAACAGAGTTAAAACTACATTAAGCCAATCACTATATTGTTTAAGATTAGATACATATATAATAAACCCAAAGGTAAACATATGTACTACTTTTGATAATAAATTATTTTTTAAAAAATAAAGCAAAGGCAAAATTAACCAAAATTCAGGACAGAGGTTATCGCTATGGAGGATGGGGGCAGGGAGGGGAGTGATTAGAGAGGGGATGCTCAAAGGCTTCAAACATATTATTTAGTATCTACTTTTTCTCAAGTGACATAATAGGGTAGATAAGTTATTATTCTTTAAATTGCATACATACAAAATAATACTTTTTGCATGTATAACACCATAAAAACAGGAAAGAATTAGTTTGTCCATTCTTGTGCTATCTATAACACAAGCCAAAAACCTGGGAGTCATCCCTCAACCAAATCCCATCATCACTCCTAAATCTTTTTAATCTTTCACTTTCACACCGTGGTCTAGGCCTCCTTTCACTGTCACCTGGGGCACTGAAATCCTTAATGCAGTCAAAGAAACAATTTCTTTTTAAAGGGTTTGTTTATTTACTTTTGTCCTACAAAAACAATACATTAATAATATTAAGGCATTACAATAGTAGTACATATGTCTCTTTCCCTCCCCCACAACTTACCTCATCCTGGCCTCCCCAGCTTCCCCCATCCCCACCCCCCTACCCCGCACTTGCCTTTGTCCCCCCAAAGAAACCATCCTTTAAATGTGATTATCATTTTAGACTCCAATTTTGCCCACTTGCTATCAGAAACAACAGAGATAATTACCCAAGACCCACAGCCAGGATATGGCTGGATTCAAAAATCTACTCATCTTTCCCACCCTTGGGTTGAATAAGATAATACTGAAAAAGGCTTAGCCCAACCTGACATAGATAGGGGTATAATCACTGGTTAAAGCAGCGGTTCTCAACCTGTGGGTCGTGACCCTGGAGGGGGTCGAACGACCAAAACACAGGGGTCACCTAAAGCCATCCGAAAATACAGGTATTTACATTATGACTCATTAACAGTAGCAAAATTGCAGTTATGAAGTAGCAGTAATGAAAATAATCTTATGGTTAGGGGTCACAACATGAGGACCTGTATTAAAGGGTCGTGGCATTAAAAAGGTTGAGAACCACTGGGTTAAAGGATAGATTGGTTTCTCCTTTTCCAATCACCTCCTCCCCATGGAAAGGACCTCGTGCTCAAGTGGGAATAAAAGTTACTGGAAACCCAAGTTCTGTGGTCAGTAATTGGGTCACAAATGAGCACCCTCTTGTCCCTACTTTAAAAAATATATATCCACTTGGAATTTGGGTGAAGGACACCTGGAGGCCATGCAGAACAGAGTCAGGGTGGGGGGAGAGGGCAGGCATAGCTAAGGCTCTGGGACTTCCCCAGCTGCCCAGAATAAGTTGAGCCACAGAGATTCAGCTCTTTCAGAATTGTTGTCCGTATCTCTCTGCCCTACGCAGGCACCATCCTGTCCTGAGTTCTTAGTGTCCGTCACTGAGCATGACCAGGGTAGACATCCAGGATATGGCAAGTCTGGCTAAGCCCCAGGAGCAATTCGGGTCGGACTCCGGCACTCCTCGAGAAGTCTTCTTCCCGGACACGCTGTTTCCATGCCATCCACCGTGAATCTCCACAGCTCGGAATTGCAGGCTCAGTTGGCTGAGCATGGTCCTCTGCACTGAAAAGCTGCCAGTTTGATTCCCAGTCAGGCACGTACCCAAGGTTGTGGGTTCACCAATCCCTTGTCAGGGCACATACGCCTTTTTGGCCTTCCCCTTTCAGCGCTCCTCCTCTCCGTGGTCACTGCACCCAGATGGACCTCTCAGCCCCTAGACAAATGGTTCCTGGAACAAAAGTACCAGTCCTGATCCATCTCACTGTGGCATCACCTAGCAGTGCTTGGCATCAGACTAAGCACAGGCAACATCCGTAGAAGGAAGGCATCATAGGTAAGAGGTGTACCTGTGGAGTCAGCAGATCCTGGATGGATCTGCCATTTGAGACCTTTGTAAATTCCATCTCAATTAGTTTGCTGGTCAGAAAAATGGCTGGCTGAGAAGCCCAGAAATGATGTTTGAACTACCTGGTTGCCAGGAGAGCCATTATACACTCACCCCAGGGGGAGGAGCAGACCAGGCCTTTTAATAAAAGATATCTGGTACCTGAGCTCTGTGAGGAGGAGGCAAAGCTTCAGTAGGTTTGTTCTTCTCTGCCCCAATCTAATGTCCTCTACCCCCAAGTCACCTAGAAAACAGCCTAAAACAAGAATAAAGTACTAATATTTTATTTGGATGGTGCAAACCCAAGGCACTGAGAGGGAGAAAAGCAAGGCAGGGGAGAATGGGAGGCAATGCAAGGAGATAGCAATGCAAGGCAATGCTTCACATGCCTGGAAGCACAACAGGTGTGCTCCCTGGCTGCTTGGGACACCCCCCCACACACACACTGGCTGCACTGTTCGGAGAAACAGGGTCTTGCAGCAGCAATTCGGGGAAGGGAGGAAAGGAGAGGGAATGTATCTGCCTTGATCTCTCCCAACTTCCATTAGTCAGACGTTACCCAAGAGGAGTAACTCCCTCAGGTTTCTGTGTTGCCAGTGGCTCCCTGAAATGCCAGATCCCATGCCCTGTGGTGGGGCATTCCATCCAAGTCTGGAAGTAGTGGGAGGAGATAAACTCTGGGCATGTGGGTGGCGAGTTCTGGACAGAATCTGAGTCAAAACATAAGATGTGTCTCAAACAGTCCAATAGTATTTTTTTTCACTTACTAAGAAGACCTTTGCCATCGTCTCCTGGCTAGTGAGCGGCATGCTCTGGAAACTGTGGAAGACCAAGATGAGAATCTTGGGTTTTTTAGAGCAGGCAAAGGAGAGTCACTGAAGAGTTTCCAAGTTGAGGAGTGACAATAAAGAGCTTTGTAATGAAGCTCCCAATCTCTACTTTGCTTCATCTTTCCACGTAGCTAAACTCAGCAACAGCAGGTGGCCCCAGAGAGGGAAGGGCATGCAAGACAGTTTTTGAAGAGTCCCTGTTGGGTCCAGCTCCGATGGGCTTCACTCAACACTGCCTCGTAATCTTTCTCGGTCTGCAAATAAGCCTAGACCCACGAAAGAAAAGAGACGAGCTGGTCTGAGGCAAGCAGGATCTGTGTGGAGAAGTCAAGATGAAGGGAAGAGGAGGTTGACCTAATGATCAGGAGCAGAAGGACCAGCTCTCTCTTCATCGTTGGCCTGTGGACTGGGGGATGGACTGTGGGATCCCGGCGCCCGCTGATGAGTCTTTTGGTGTTGCTTGAGGTGGTCAGATCGCATGAACCCTCGGCCGCACTGGTCACATCTGTGTGGCCGGAACCTGGTGTGTATCCGCATATGTCGCCCAAGCTCATCAGAACGGAAGAAAGACCACGTACAACCTTCCCACTGACATTTATAGGTCCTCTCACCTGGGAAGGGAAAGTGACAAGGGAGAGAAGGAATTAAGCAGGGGAATTCAGGCCTTCCGCGGGTGGGAAGGAAGGGGTCTGACGCTATGAGGCAGGGCAGTCGTGGCTGAGGAATCAATAGGAAAACAGTGAAGAGGCCACACCATCAGCAGTCCCCACCATCTTGATACAGTCATGCTGGACTGTAGGAAAGCAAGTTGGTGAGGACAGTACAGCTTGGTCCCAAAATTGAAGACAGGCTATTCACCAACCATTACAAACCAGCAAAGCCCAGAGACTCCTCCCTCCCACCCCACCCGTCTGACACCTCACTTACCTGTGTGCTTGCGTTGGTGACTCAGAAGGTGGGAGCGCTTGGTGTAAGCTTTCCCACAGTTCTCATGCGGGCAGCCGTAAGGCTTTGCAAGTGGGGATCTGCTCCCGCAAGCCCCTTCTGGGGCCATGCAACTCTGCTCTGCTCTTTGTGGCTCAGGTGTAGGCTGCTCGGGCAGGAAGAGGTCTTCCTGGAAGGCTGGCTGGCTTAAGAAAGAATCCTGGGATTCTAAAGTCAGTAACGATGGCGAACCATCCGGGGGCATGTCACAGTGGTGGGGGTCTCTAGGGGGCAACATCTGAGCCAAAGAGGGAAGCCCGGCCTGGCCCCCAGCAGTGGCAGGCGATACCATTGCAGGTGGCAAAGAGTCTCTACTAGAAGATACAGTAGGGTGGCCAGAATAATGCATACCGTGGGACATTGTGGCTGGTGGCCCATTGGGGGGCATGTTCATATCTCCACCGAAGGCCATGGCCATCCCTGGAATATTGGGCTCTCCAAAGGACATCATCTGGGACTCATTGAAAATCATTCCTGGTTGAGAGGGAGTCATTCTCTGAGAGTAAGACATTTGAGGAGGGAGACTCACTTGGGGGTGATAGTTCATATACTGCTCATGCAGCAACATATTGAACTGTGGCCCCATTTCCTCTGCATTCTGCCTGGGATCCTGAGCAGAAACCAAGGGCAGCCTCTCCAGCTGTGGACTCTGAAGGAGGGATGGAATGCGTGAGGAGTCATGGTCCCAAGAGGTGTGCACTCCATTGCTTCCGGGTGTTGGAGACATGTCCGAGACGCACATCGGCATCTCAGTATCCTAGGAGAGAGAGGGAGAGAGTCAGATGAGGTGAGTCCTAGCTCCCATTCCAGTTCCACATGTCCCTCCCAACGCTAGACCACACCGGGATCCAGCCCCCATAATCTCTAGTCAGAATGATCCTACCTCCAGGCCATTCTCCAGTCCAGGCTTTTATTTTTTTATAATCCTCTCCTCTGTTATGTTATTTGTTTTGTTTTTTTATTGACTTCAGAGAGAGGAAGGGAAAGACAGACAAAACAACGATGTGAGAAAGAAGCATTGATGGACTTGCCTCGAACCAGGGATCAAATTCGACCTTTTAGTGCACAGGAGGACACGCTAACAGACACCTGGCCAGGGCTCCAGCTTGGGCTTTTCTAAGATGCAGGTCTGGCTGGTAGGATGGTGGAAGCTTAGGTGTTACTTATGCCACTTCACCTCCTTGGCATGCTTTTGTTTATTATTTCGTAAAAAACAACGAAGATAGTAAATAAAATATTCCACAAACTACACCTTCAACAGAACTCTGAGGAAACCCTCAAGCTCCAGATTACATGTCAGTGTAAGGATGAAAGAACATCCCCAACCAGCAGAATGACTGCAGAAAGCCACAAAGGTAAGAAAGAATAGAGGCTTCATCTCTAGCCAGTTTGACTTGGTGGTTAGAATGTCAGCTTGTGGACTGAAGGGTCCTGGGTTCAAAGGCACATGAGGGTTCAATTCCTAGTAGGGAGCATGCAGGAGGCAACCAGTCAATGATTCTCATTTATATTTCTATCTCTCTCTCCCTCTTCTTTCCTCTCTGAAATCCATAAAAATATATTTAAAATATATATATATAACAAAAAATAAATTAAGCCACACATATAATGCAACCCCCTACACAAAGAAAATAGATCAAATAGTTTATGAATACAGATGCAAAAGTCCTCAACAATAAAACTAGCCAACCTAGAATTACACAACATGACCAAGTGGACTTGATCTCAGAAATGCAAGGGTGATTCAACACATGAAAAATCAATCAATGGAATGTACTGCGTATGCTAATTAGACCAGACATCCTTTTGGATGACCTTCCAGGCTGCAAGGGAAGCCTGTGCCAGCAGCCAGGGAAGGAAGGCCTACTCTTGCATGAATTTCGTGCATCGGGCTTCTCGTATACCTATAAGAGTTGAAAGCAGCAACTGGAACAGATATTCCTACCCTCACGTTCAGAGCAGCATTTTTCACAATAGCCAAAATGCCCATCAAATGATGAATGGATAAACAAATATGGTATATCCATACAATAGAATATTATTCAGCCTTAAAATGGAAGAAAATTCTGACACCACCTTTAACTTGAATGAACCGTGAAGATATTATGTTAAATGGAAGACACCAGTCACAAAGGGGCAAATGTATGATTGATGCCATTTACATGAAGTACTTAAGTCAAATCCGAAGAGACAGAAAACAGAACGGTGGTTGCCAGAGACTGGGAGGTGAGGGGGATTGGGAAGTCACTGTTTAATGGTTAGGGAGTTTCAGTTTAAAGATGAAAAAAGTTCGAGAGATAGATGGTGGTGATGGTTATCCGACAAAATGTTAAATGTGCTTAATGCCACCGAATTGTATACACGTAAACATGGCTATGGTGATATTTTTGTATTATGTAGATTTTACCACAATTTCAAAAAACATTTTTTAAAAAAAGACACTGGCCAAATTTGTGAAAGTTTGAGACTCAAAAATAATGATTGTTGATTTTTTAATAGAAATTAAAATGGTATCAAGCTAAATGAGAAAGCAATCTGACAAATCTAGAAAAAGAAACATTCTATAAGACAAAAATCAGGATCATGAAAAAGAGTTAATCAGGAAAAAAGAACTCTGCAGGACACAGCTGATAGATGTTTCTAACTTTCTAACCCTCTCTCTTTGATCAACAGAATAAACTGGTGAATATAATAGAATCAGGAGCACAGAAAGGGAGTGGACTGTTAATTCTTAGGGGGAAAGGGGTGAAGGGTATACAGGGAGAGACTGGACAAAAATCATACACCTATGGATGAGATCAATGGGAGGGAGCTAAGGGCAGAGGGAGGGTGGGAGCTGGGTGGAGGGGTACTATGGAGG
>PVJN01066143.1:0-10074 GCA_004026805.1 Lasiurus borealis
TCCTCACCCCCCCACCCCGTCTCTATTCCCAGGACCGGCCTGGAGTCTGTCCTCCCGGCCTCAGGCTCTACCTGTTGAGTGACTGGACTTGGCAGGGGCCCATCTGTCCCCCACGTGCACATTCTGCTTTCCAGAGGAATGTCCCCGGTCCGGGTTCCCACAGAGGTGCCTGCACCGAGGGCAGCGACGCTCTGAGCTCCGGCTGTTGTTCTGCTGCGGGAAAAGGCATTCCTTTGAACTTGGCCAAGGGAGCCCGTGCACGGAGCGGCGCGGAGCTGCAGGAATGCCTGGGTCAGCAGGCCCTCGCTCGGGCAGGGGCTGCCCTCTCCCCGCGGGTCAGCAGACACGTTGTCAAGTGAAACCCATTCCAATTAAAGGGAACATTAAGCAGGGGCCTTTCAGACACAGCCATTTCCGAAAATCCTTTCTTGATGCCAATTAATTCCCCCCGAGGAAGGGGCAGGGGTGGTGGGTGGCTGCCAGAGCCCCTCCCGGGAGCCCAGTCCTCCCACCCCGGTCCCCACCCTGCATTTATCTGGGGCTTTATATCAACAGTCATTTAAAGACTCCAGGCAGACATTTCCAGGCCCTACCTCCCCCAGCACTCCGTGGGAATGGCCTCGACCCCACCGCCTCAACCCCGCCCCCGGGGGGAGATGAGAACCAGGGGGGCCTCAGCGAGGTCCAGGAGGTGGGGCTCGGCCAAGAGACAGTGCGGCGACAGGAGGACTGCCCACAAGCAACCTGCACCCATGAAGGTCCTTCACTCATCAGACATGAACTGAGCACCTTCTGTGTGCAGGCACAGTCCTAGGCCCCGAGACAGAGCGCCTGGCTTGTATTTCACTTGTCTTCAGACGACTTGTGTGCATATGACCTTGGTCTGCCTATGTTCTTATGAGAGAGAGAGAGAGAGAGAGAGAGAGAGAGAGAGAGAGAGAGAGAGAGAGAGAGAACTGTTTCATTCCCCTTTGTACCGGTTTCTGCGGTTTCCAACTGTCTTGGCCAAAAGTGGCCAGAGGGCAGAGAGGAGGGTCAGACCCTGGTGGGCTTCATGACAAAGCTGGGTGGGTGTCCATCTCACTGAGAAGAGTGGCCCAGATCCCAACCACCCGCAAGGATCAGTTGCCTGAGTCCTGGGTTGAGGATTCTTTCATTGATTGGTCATGTCTGTCTTGAGTACAGAATCCGGGAGCATTGGTACGTCTGCTCTGTACACGCTGACCCTGCTCAGGAATCTAACCTGAAGTAGCATGTGAGGAAAAATCCTGAGAGCAAATGGACCCGCCCTTGACCTTTCTTATCTGCAGGCCCCAGAGTAGCTTGTGACATGTCCTGAGATAAAAACGCTCATTGGTCCCACCTGCTGCGCCAGCTACCTGCTGGCCTCAGGCACCTGTGAGGACTCCAACCACACCTGGTGGGGCCACAGTCGCCAGCTGTGTGGCTGCTGCCCTCACCTTCCAGGCGGCCAGCTCCGGGCGGCCAGCTCAGAGTCCGCAAAGCTTGCTGGGAACGTAGTGCGTGGAGTTAATTAATCATCTGAGTGAGTCTCGGGAGGAACAGAAGCTGGGACATGCATCCCCCACCCAAAAGCAAGGCCCGGGGCTCCTTCCCAAAGGAGGTGAGCCGCCTCTCCTACTGAGCAGCTCGTGGTTCCTGACACGCCTCGTTCGTTCCAGCCTCTTCGCCTGCACCTGGGCGGCTCCCTCTGCCTGGGACGCTTTTCCCCTCCTAGTCTGCCCGGGAAACTCGGGGCTCTGCAGCCTTCAGAGCAAAGCCCGTCTGGCCCACACTTCTCAGAGCTTCCTCAGCCTCTTGGACAGTCCTGGGCTCTGCATGGACCACCCCGTGTGGCGGACAGCCTGCGTGTGGGGGGTCTCTGTCCTCTGCGTGATTCCAGGGCCCCAGAGGCCTCCGCAGTCCAGACCAGGGTGCCAGCTCCAGGGCCCGGCATTGCTCAGGAACTCCTCAATGATGGTGGCAATGCCCACCACTGTCCTCTTCACCCTTATGCCCTGGAACTTCCAGTGTACACACACGCAGCCTCATTCCACAGTCAGGGCCACACCACGAGGCCCTTACTAAATATTCTCATTTAGCTGAAACCGGTTTGGCTCAGTGGATAGAGCGTCGGTCTGCGGACTGAAAGGTCCCAGGTTCGATTCCGGTCAAGGGCATGTACCTTGGTTGCAGGCACATCCCCAGTAGGGGGCGTGCAGGAGGCAGCTGATTGATGTCTCTCATTGATGTTTCTTACTTTCTATCCCTTTCCCTTCCTTTCTGTAAAAAATCAATAAAATACATTTAAAAACAAACAAATAAATAATAAATAAATAAATATTCCCGTTTAACAGATAAGGAAAGTGAGGCCCAAAGAAACCCAGCAACTTGCCCAAGCCCACGTGCCTGCCCCCTCACACCTGTCTTCTCCTCTGCCCTGCTGTTCCCCTCTCCCACTTCTCTCTCCCCTTTCCCCCCTCCTTTGGTTATTAGACATTTTTTTTGAGTACCCACCACGCACAGGCGCCAGCCAGGTGTTGGGGATCCCTCAGGTGACTGAGGCCCTTCCGGACCTCTCCTCAGCTGGTTATAGGCCTGGGGGACAAGCAGGCTCACCCCCAGGAGACTCTGACACCTACGTGATGGTCCCCCGAGACTGTGCGGGGAGGGCCGTGAGGCAGAATGTGGCTGGGAAACTGTGCTGCAATCCATTAGTGATGTCTGCCGGGCATGCAGGTATGGGGAGCAGGTAACTGCGCTAACTGCAGATCTTAGACTGGCAGAACCGCTAAAACGCAAGAGTCAGGGCTGGTGCCTTGCCCGTCCCACCCCTCCGCCCCCCCACCCCCACCAGCTCAGCCTTCTTCTCTCCATTTTCAGATAAGAAAGCAGAACCTGAGGCTCACAGCTCCCCAGTGGCAGGCTGCACTCCAAACCCAGGCTCCCAGGCCCTGCCACGTCACCGAAGCCTGTTCCTTCTTGCTTTGGCTGCCAGGGAGCTCAGAACAGAGGTTTGAGCTCGCCCTAGAAGGCCACACTCTCCCAGGGCTGGGGGCCTGATGTCACCCCTCCTTGGGGCTCTCTATCCTCCCTGCTGGGCCTCCTCCGTGGAGCCGGCCGGACACAAGTTATCAACTATAAATAAAACCAAGACTTCCGTTCTGGCTCCCGCTTTCGCTTCCTGGTGCGTTTTTTTTTTTTCAAGTTCTTAATTTGTGGGGTGCAGGGAGGGGGGGGAACTCCTAACGGAAGATGACATCAACATCAGCTGGCTCCAGCCCTGCAGGTCCGCGTGGGCCCTGAATGCCCCCATTATGAGGGGTAACCTCATTACACCGGTCGCGCTGCACAGTGGAATTCAAATGGCGTTTTGTGGTTTCTGCCCCTCGCATCAGAGCGCACACAGGGAGCTGCAGTCACCGGCTCCCTCCGCTGCCGCTGCTGCCGCCCTGGCGCCCGGCCACCCAGGACCACCCCTTCCAACTGAGTCAGTCTCATTCTTCACTGCGACTCAGGGCCCTTTAAAGGGATAGCAGATCTGATTGGCCTGTGCAAGCGTGGAGTGGGGTGGGGTGTGGAGAGCAGGATTCTGTCTGGGGAGGGGCTGGGGATCAGGAGGAAGTTTGGGGGGATCTCTGGCAAGACCTCTAGAGCTGGATGGGCAATCCCTTTCTCCCCGCTCCAGGATGGAGGGGGTTTGCTGCCGACTCCCAGGGAGATAAGCCTGCGATTTCTCCCAAAGCGGGCCAGTCTGCAGGACCAGGACCCCCGGGCATTCGGCGATTTGCCTGACCAGACACCCTGCCCAAGCGCTGGCCCAGAGGCCAGCAGGACTGTGCCCGCCACCCTCTCTGCCCCTCCTCATTGTCACCCCAGCGGCCTCTGCAGTTCCTGAGCTCCACAGGCTTGCCTGCCAGTTCCTGTGAAAGCAGGTTGTTCCCTTCTCGGTAGCTCACACCGCAACCCACAGCTCTGTTCTGCCTGCTTGTGTGCTAACTGGTCCCCACGGGAGCCCATCAGCCCCTTGAGGGCAGGGACCCTGGGTCTCTTGTTCACAGCATAGTAAGGGCTCCATACAAACTTGCTAGACTAACAACGAATGGGTGGAGGACCCTCTGGGTTCCTCCAGAGCCATGTCCTGTCCAGGGCCCCAGAGAGGGAGTGTGGAGTGGCCCTTCTCTGCCCCAATGGGGTGCAAGGGGACCAAGAAGCCCCCGTGTGGCCCACAGGCCAAGGGGCTCCTGCAGGGGCCCATCTGTCATTTCAACTCTGGGGATGAGCCTCAGCTGAAGGCCTCAGTGAAACCCCGGAAGAATGTCTGTCTGTTTTGCTTCTGTCTGACTCACACTTAGATTTCGAAGTTCCCCTTTTTGTCAGCGCTTCTCCCGAGGTTACCGAGTGGTCAGGCGAGGCCGGCAGGAAGCTGGGCCTCGCTTCATTCACAAAAACAGGACCTGCCTGCCTCCCGCATCCTGGCTGGCTTTTCAGCCCCCACCCCCTCCCTTCCCCGTCCTGTGGCATTTGCAGGTTTGCAGGGGGCGGGGTTTAAGTTTGTACATCTGCCCGGCTGGTGTTCCTCTCTCTCTCCAGCCTCCCGGCTCACCCTCCCGGGGGTCAGGGCTGGACCTGGGACTGGCCATCGGAGGCTTGGTTCTCCCCTGCGGACTGATGGGTCTTTGTCCCAGGCCCCTGGGCGGCCAGGGCCCAGGTGGGGCAGCCAGCCCCCTGCCCAGTGGGCCCGCTCCCCTCTGTGGTTCCCTCCTCCCAGGCTGGGCTGGATCCAAGGAGGGAGGCAGATAAAGGAATAAAGAGAAAATGATGGCCCTTAGGGCACAGACTCCTAAACCCAGCAGTGTCTCCTCCTGGGCTGCCATTTCCAGGTGTCCACAGGGCCCCAGGGGTCTCACTAGCATCACATATTCTTCACTCATTAACTGGTCTAGAACCCCTCTGTGCCAAGACTTTGATGTGATCCCTGGAGGTATCTGGGCAGACCCCTGAGGGTGAGGAGACATCAGCCAGGGGAAGGGATGGAGGAGGCGAGGTAGGGATGGGGCTCCAGGAAGAGGACCATCAGCTCAAAGGCTTGGAAGAGAACTGGTGAGCTTCCGGGCCACGGGGGCCACCAAGAGGGGCATGGGGGGACTGGAGGGCTCAGGACAGCAGGAGGCTAGGAGGGGACAGGGGCCCAGCTGAGCTGGAAACCAAGCCTGGCTTTGGGCAGGTGAGGAGGGGTTGCTGGGCAGGGGCCTGGCAGGGGAGGCATGCCTACCCCTTCTGCCAAGGCCCTCCCAAAGCTGAGGGGCTGCTGCAGAAGTAGGGACCCCCCGCCCCCAGGCCTGGGGGGCAAGGTGGCCAAAGACATGAGCAGAGGGAAATTGTGGTCAGTTTGGGAGGCACTGAGGCAGGGCCTCAGCCTGAGCTAGAACCAAAGAGAAGGGTTGGTGGGGGAGAGGCCGCAGCGAGGCCCTGCCCCTGCCTGGGACCTGGCTCCCGTCAGGGTGGCACGGGGTCCCTGGGACTCTTCCTGAAGGTGCCTCAGCCGCCCCCTTGTCTGCAGGCCCTGGTCGCTCTGGGACCCGGAGGAACAGGCTGCAGAGGGGACCCTGAGCCACCACAGCTCCTTTGCAGCTGGTGGTGGAGGGTCCTTGCCTGGACGTGGCCACACGGGTCCCAATCGAACTGCTGGGTCCCATCTCTCATTGGTGGAGACGCTTTCCGTGACCTCGTTCCTGTCCCATAGTCCCTAACACAGCGTGACAAGTCCGCAGAGAAAAGAGAAGGTGGTTGACCCTCAGAAGCCACCTGCAGGGCATGGATGGAGGAGGAAGGTGCTGGATGTCGCCTTGGAACCTCGGTCTGTGACGCCTCCTGGGCCACCTGAGGGGGTGTGACTTCTCCATGGCAGGCGGGCAGTCCACAGGCTCTGCCCCCTTCTCCCGGCTGACCACAGGCTCCTGTATCACGCGCCCCAGGGCACGGCGTTGAGTTCTCCAAAGGTGAGTTTCATTTCGCCCTCCTGCGCCCGGCCAGGTGGGCATCGCCTCCCCTGCACAGCTGCGGAGTCGGAGGCTGCCGGGGACAGTCTGGTCCAGGGTCACACAGCGTTGCGCCATCCAGCGGTCTCATCACGGCCCCTCCTGACCCTCCAGCCATGGCTGCTGTGGGCACTACACTCACTCATGGAAACGAAGTGCTTTGAAATGCAAAAGCTGTAAGGTATGATTATGATTATAAAAACACAGCCAATTATGGTTTTATGGGGCTGAGCTGCCCATCTGGAATTCCCTCTTATCCAGCGATCTCAAAGAGCGGGGCCCGTCCAGAATTAATTAGGCCCCGCAGCCAAGGACCACAGACTGCACCTCGAAGCACAGGGAGGGGCGGGCTGGGGCCAGGCAGGAGGCGACAGGCATGGCTCATAATCCCTGCTGCCCCGGAGTCTGGGGCCCAGGCCTTCTCCTGGCCAATTAGCTGTGCGGTGAGGACTTGGAGGCCGCACCCTCCCCAACCAGGTGAGGGATGAAGGTCAGCAGCGGCAGGAGCAAGGCCAAGGGCTCCACAGTTGACAAGGGGGCGTGGTGGGGGAGAAGGGACAGTTTTGTCCGGTCTAGAGCTCGTTGGGTCCAGATCTGTCTGTCTGTCCCTTGTGACTAGGAGCTCCTGAAAGTCACGGGTCATGGGGGCTTGGAGATGGACAAGATTTGATAGCTCTCGAGGAAGCAGTGGGCATGGAAAGCTGGGGGTAAAGCGAAAGCCACAGGGCCTGCTACCTTGTCAAGGCTTCTAAGCTTGGGTCAGTGAATTAGTAATTGATGGATGGTTGGATGGATGGATGGCCATATTGGTATGTGGAAAGACAAACGGATTGACAAATGTATGGTGTATGGGAGGATAGATAAGTGGGTGGGTAAATGTGTGGATGGATGAATTAATTGATGGCCATGTGGATGGATGGATGGATGGATAGATGGATGATGAATACATGGATAGATGATGGATGGATGGGTGATGGGATGGATGGACAGATGATGGATGGGTGGGTGAACCAATGGGTGGATGGACAGATGGATAGATCTGGAAAATGGGCATGGATGAACACAGGGTGAGTGTGTGTGTGTGTGTGTGTTTCAGAAGCTGAGGTCATGGCCAGGCTGCAAGGAAGAGTTGACACTGGAAGGATGGGTAGACAGAGGGACAGATGAATAGATGGATGGGTGGGTTGGTAGACAGTGCCATACCCATCTGAGTCCATCTCAAGGAGGGACTGCGGGCAATGTGAACTGACTCTGGCAGAGACCTGGGTGGGGCTAGCAGGTCCCAAGCAGAATCTTGGCTTGCCTGGCATGATGCCCATGCCTGGCACCAGCTGGGCTGCAGCCTGGGGAAACCCACCATCTCAGCTGGGCCTGGGAGGCTTGCAGCCTGCTCTTCATTCAGCTCTCTCAGCCCCTGGACTGGCTGGGCAGCTCCGCTTCAGGCCCCTCAATGTCCTTGTCTGTAACACCAAGGGCTGCTGGAGGAGGTGGCTTCTAGAGAGAGCAGAAGGAGGTTCTCAGGTGGTCCAGGGTGAGGGATAGAACCCAGCCCCTCTCCCCTCCTGCTCACAGGTTCTCCCAACTTCATTCCGGGGCTCCGTCTAGGCACCTGTCATATACCTTCTTCCCCTCCGTTCCCCACATGTCTGGGCACAAAGCCAGGCCAAGCGATGGGTCCTGGGGAGAGGGGAACTGGCCCCTGCCCGAGGTGAGCAGGCAAGGGCTGCTGTGGCCACAGATGGCTGCCCAACGGGCCCCTGGCAGGTTCCAGGCTGAGTCACCCTGAGTCACCACTGTCACTTCCTACCACACATTCCTTCATTCATACAGTGTCTCATTCTGAAGGCCACCTCCCTGGAATCTTTTTGAGCAGTTGCCAAAGGCATGTGTGTGTGTGTGTGTGTGTGTGTGTGTGTGTGTGTGTGTGTGTTGTTGTTGTTGGGGGGGGGGGGAGGCAGGGGCAGGGAGGTGGAGGGGAGGACACTGCCTGCCCCGGCTGGAGCCCTGGAGGGAGAGAGGGATGGATGGTGTGACTTCCCAGAAAGAGAAGGATGCCTTCTGAGCCTTGCTCTGCCCAGAAGCTCTCTGACCCTGGCTGGGCCGGGCACCCCCTGGGTGGGTGGTGCAGGCCCCAGAGCTGCCTCCTGGAGACTCGGGCAGCTGGGAACACGGTCTCTCCCAGCACACGAACAAGGTCACTGAGCCGGAGAGGACAACGGCCCACCTGCCGGGGCACCTGCCTCCTGCGCGCCACTCATTCGTGCGCTTATTCGTTCATTCCCCGCACCTTTCTCAGAGGCGTGTGTTCTGTCTGGAGAAACCCCTAACCCACTCTCTGTGGGTCGCGCTCAAGGAAGGCGAGGCCGCAGCCGGCCGGACGCCATCCTGGTGTCACCACTTGGCAAACCCTCTGCCCACCGGGTAACCCTCCATCTCAGAAAGGCCACGTGTGTTTTGTGCTTGAAGCTCCACTAACTTTTTCGGGTTTTGCATTCATGATCCTCTTTAAACCGGAACCAAGGGACCTTTTTACTCCGGACCATGTTGTACCCACGCCACCCCTGGGGGCCTGAGCTCTGTGCCGACTCCCGACAGGACAGAAGGGGGTTCCGTGCCCGGCGGTCTGAGGGAAATCACAGCCCTGACCATTCCTGAGTGACGTGGCGAGTTGGCGCGGGTCCCGGTGTCTTTCGTGGCGATTTTATTAACATGTCGCAGGGAGCTGCGAGGGACCTCATGGCAGGAGACGTTTCTTTTGCGCCCCCTCTCCCAGGAAGGACCTGCTCAGGTTGTGCCCAGGGGACATGGATGGGTGATGAATAGAGAAGCAAGGGGATGGAGAAGCAAGCGCAGAGGCCTGGGAGCCAGGGCTCCGAGGCATGTGTGCTGCCGGTAACCTGCCGTGGGAACTTCTGCAGGCTCCCGGCCTCTCTTGGCTTTGTGGGAAGGGAGGCAGTGTGGTACAATGGTTAGGGACAGAGGCCTCAGCCTCGGGACAAGAGTGCTTGCCCATCACCTGTCTCACACCTTGCAGCAGCCTATGCGGGCGCCTGTTTCACAGCGAGAGAGCCAGGGGGTTGGGGAATCAGCTGACTTTCCCAAGTACCTGGATGTTCCGGGTTGGAACCAAGTCTGTCCAATTCCAAGGCACCCAGCCACCTCAGAGTGACGGGCAGGGACCGCTGCCAGGCTGGCCGAGCCTTCCTTGGGTCCTGCCGTTTATGAGGTGAAGTGCCATCATCCTCAGGACGACCCAGTGATGCTGGCACCATGATGATGCCCGGTATGGACCTGGAAACCGAGTCACACAGGTGACGGGTCACTCCCCCAGGCCCTCCCTGCTCTGCTACCGTCACGTGACCCCGGCAGCTGCCTTAGCCAGTGCATGAACCACACGGGGGGAAGATGATGAAGGGAGAGGAATTCTGTCTTTCTGCCCGCATTTCCTCCACAGAGTCTAGAGGAAAGACCCCGGCATTTACTGAGCACCCACTACGTGCCAGCCCCATCTCAAACCATTATTTTGCAAGCTGAATATTCTTTTCTTTTTTTTTTTTTTAATCTTATTGATTTTTTTACGGAGAAGGAAAAGGATAGAAATTTAGAAACATGGATGAGAGAGAAACATCAGTCAACTGCCTCTTGCACACTCCCCACTGGGGATGTGCCTGCAATCAAGGTACATGCCCTTGATGGGAATCGAACCTGGGACCTTTCAGCCACACCAGTCTTGGCAAGCTGAATATTCTTAATTGCATTTTACGAACAAGAAATGAGACTCAAGGAGACACCTAGTTGGGGGCGGGAGGAGGCCGGTAAGATTCCCTGGCCTGTGACCCCGGAATCTCTGCTGGAGACGCCAGAGAAGTAGGGGTCCCTCCTGGGGAGCTGGCCCCCCTCCCGCTGCCTCCTTTCTTCCCCACTCCCGCCCCGGGGAAAATTAAGTGGTGAACGTTTTCAAAGTCGACCGTCAAAAGAAAATGGTTGGAGGAAGGAAATGTGCAATTAGGAGCTTCATCGTAATTTCCACCGT
>PVJN01066144.1:0-10077 GCA_004026805.1 Lasiurus borealis
GGAGCCCAGCCCCCAGGAGAGAGGCCTGCTGGGTGATTTTCCGGGCTTCCTGGCTGGGCTGTCCATAATTCAGAGGAACTCATTTGGTAGAGAAGATAATGTCATCAGCTCAAAGTCACCTAGGGAGTCTTACTACAGACATTGACCTGTGTGAAAGCAGAAGATAAGCAAGACTGGGTAGTGTGTGTGTGTGTGTGTGTGTGTGTGTGTGTGTGTGTGTGTGTGTGAGAGAGAGAGAGAGAGAGAGAGAGAGAGAGAGAGAGAGAGAGGAGGGAGGGGGGGAGAATGTGCTGTGTGGGACCAAGTGTTTCCCCCATGATGGGACACTAGCTTTCTCTATAATAAAAGAAAGTACAAATATTTTGTGAGTGCGACCTATGAGCCAGACCCTAGTCTGTGAGTTTTACATGTGACCGTTCTCATTTAATCTTTACAATAACCCCCCCAGGAACATTCATCAAATGCTTTCATGTGCCAAGCATTCTTGCGCTAAGTGCTTCAAGTGAAGTGAATAATATCTCACTTGATCCTCACAACGGCCTTGAAACAGACACTAGTATTTCCTTCATTTTAAGGATAAGGAAATGGAGACGCAGCGAGGCCAAGTGACTAGTCCAAAATCACTTTGAAGTGGTTTGAGACAGTGGCCGAGCCAGGGCTCCAGTCCAGATTTGTCAAAATCCAGCACCTGCACCCTTCATCACAGCACTCCGCTTCCTTCTCTTCCTCAGAGGAAAGACTCTGAGTTAAAAAGCTTTGGGTCAATAAAACCCAGAGAAATGAACTCTTATCTTTCACAGACCTGCCTCGGTGTTTCTCAAAGCCTGTTTCCTGGGCCACCTGCCTCCGAATATTCTTAAGAGCTTGTAAGAAATGTACATCCCTGGACCCCTCCCCAAGATTCTAATCCAGTAGGTCTCAGATGAAACCTCCGGTGGTTTAATGCATTTTGAGTCACAGGACTGGCTTCATCAGCACCTTTTTCAAGATACCCCATCCTGCCCCCATCCCAGACATGTCTCCTTGATTCCCACCTGTGCCCTCTCTCATGTTCTTTTTTTTTTTAATATATTTTATTGATTTTTTTATAGAGAGGAAGGAAGAGGGATAGAGAGTTAGAAACATTGATAAGAGAGAGACATCTATCAGCCGCCTCCTGCACCCCCAACTGGGGATATGCCCGCAACTAAGGTACATGCCCTTGACCAGGATCGAACCTGGGACCTTTCAGTCCGCACACAGACGCTCTATCCACTGAGCCAAACCGGTTTTGGCTCTCATGTTCTTAACATTCAACTGGATTTTAGATATGCTTATGTCTCCACTCCACCAGAAATGTGAAAAATAGGATCTAATGTCTTTATTGGGCTACATCTTTTTTAGAAAGAACTTCCTACACTGAGCATTTTTAGAGGAGGTCCTCCTCCTTGTGATCCCTCCCTTATTCCTGAACACACTCAGCATTTTACAAGGTGCTCTCCTGTCCATATAACATTATTCTATTGTTTCATCCAATCCTCACAACAATCTTTTTAAAAATACTTTTATTCATTTTTAGAGAGAGAGGGAGAGGGAGAGAGAAACATCTATGTGAGAGAGAAACATTGATTAGCTGCCTCCTGCATTGCCAGGATCAAGCCCTGCAACCCATACAGGTGCCCCGATAGAGAATTGAACCAGAAACCTTTTGGTGCACGGGAGGATGCCTAACCAAGTGAGCCACAATGGCCAGGGCCCTCACAACAATCTTAAAGTACCTATGAAGGAAGTCACTTGCCCAAGCTAGGAAGAGACAGGGCTAGGATTTGAACCTAAATCTTCTAACTCCAAACCCAGTATTCTTGCCTCCACAGCAGTTTACATGTACTCTACTTAGTGAAGGGAAGCAAGCTTTGCCTTCCTATGCTTTTAGAAGACAGTGGGAATTAAATGAGATAGTGCCTTAAGTGGCCTGGCACAGTGCGCACTCAATAATAAATGGTGGGGTCCAGCGACAGAGCATGGACCTATGAACCAGGAGGTCATGGTTCCATTCCCCTTCAGGGCATATGCTCAGTTACCTGCTTGCTCCCCACTATAGGGCAAGAGAGAGGTAGTCAATCAATGATTCTCTCTCATCATTGTTGTTTCTAGCTTCCCTCTTCTTTCCTCTCTGAAATCCATACAAATGTCTTTGAATGAATGAATGAATGAATGAATGAAATAAGTAAATAAATGGTAGGGAGAGGGGGAAACTGAGGTCAGGGGATGGGGAAATGTCTTCCCCAACATCCAACAACAAATTGCAGACTGCAGACATAGCTTTAGGCCAATCTCAGACTTTCCTTGGGAGATCAATTTTGTCAGGCTCAAAATCCCGGCGACTCCCGCACGTCCCCCCACCGCGCGTTCCTTGCTCTCCCCGCAACCTCTCCAGGCGCCACCGCGCGGGCAGCGGAAGAAGGGAGATGGCCCTTTAACAGGAGCGGGGGGCGTGGTTACAAGGCGGGGCGGGGCGGGGCAGGCGCGCGGTCGCGGGAAGTTGACGTCTCCGGGGCGTCCGGCTCTGAGAGCCTTGGGGTGAGCATGTGGGTCTGCGCGCTGTGGGAGGCGCGGACCCCGGCCCTGCTGCGGCGGCGCCTGCTCCCTGCCTCCGGCCGCCGCCCGCCCGCTGCCGCCTCCTACTCCGCGTCTGCCGCGGGCCCCCGGGTCCGCGCTCTGGTCTATGGCCACCACGGGCAACCGAGCAAGGTCGTCGAGTAAGAGACAGCGCCGAAACGGGGGTGCTTGCAGGGTTTGCAGACGGGCTGTGCAGAAGGGAGACGGGGAGGGGAGAGACTGGGTCCCAGGGAGAAGGTAGAGAATAATAGGACCGAAACTGAGGCCCAGGGTATATGTTTGGGAGCTCAGAAAGCCCGTGTTTCAAAAGAAGTTGAAGATGTGAGAGGCACGAGTGTAACTGTAATAGTGGCTGACGTTGATTGATGGAGGACTATGTATGTCGGGCAATCCCTGTGTAAGTCGTCACAACCACCTCCGGGGTAGGTACCTGAGTTAGCCCCATTTTTCAGATGAGAAAACTGAGGCATAAGAGAGGTAAAATCACTTGCTCAAAGTCCCACATCCAAACAGTGGCAGAGTTGACAGTGGAATCCAGTCTGACCGACGGATCCACCCAAGTGCTTACCTTCTGTTTTTTTTTGGAGGGGGTGTTCAGAATACTTTCACACCCATTCGGATCTTCGCTTCTCAGTAAAGGAGATCAGAGATCATTGTTTCCATTTTACAGAGGACAAGGGACTTGTCCAGAGTGGGATAGTAATACAGATTGGCACAGGGGCAGGAATCCCTGGCTTCTGGCACCTGGTCGCCAGTGATTTCCTGTCCACTGTGCTAGGTGTCTTTAGTTACAAAGTGCTCCTACTTTATTTTGGAGCCATTATACAAGGCCTCTTTGACCTTAGACAAGTCACTCAGCCCCTCTGAGCCCTCATTGCTTTTATAATTATGTTCTCCTAAAATGTTATTAGATCTTAATAAATGATTTTTGCATGTGATTTGTAAAAACAGTATATGAATTCCCAACCATTATAAGTCTGCCCATAAGAAACTAGAGCAGCGGTTCTCAGCCTATGGGTCGCGATCCCTTTGGGAGTCGAATGACCCTTTCACAGGGGTTGCCTAAGACCATCAGAAAACACATATTTCCCATGGTCTTAGGAACCTCGGTGTAGCAAAGTGTAGCAATGTAGTTTACTGTTGTTAATATGAAGACTGTTACCCATGCTACACCATGTTTCAAGACAAATAAATTTCATTTATTTGTAATTAGAAATAAATATTTCATAATATATAATTACATATTGTTTTTGTGATTAATCACTATGCTTTAATTATGTTCAATTTGTAACAACGAAAATACATCCTGCATATCAGATATTTATATTACAGTTCATAACAGTAGCAAAATTACAGTTATGAAGGAGCAAGGGAAATAATTTTATGGTTGGGGGTCACCACCACATGAGGAGCTGTCTTAAAGGGTCGCAGCATTAGGAAGGTTGAGAACCACTGAACTAGAGGTATACCTTGTTTTATTGCACTTTATATTTTGCGAATTAGGCAAGACCCTATTACCAGCAATAAGATTATGACTCGCTTAATTGCTATACTAGTTTTGTCACATGATCCGGAACGGAACCTAACATATCTTCTGTTTGGCTGTCCAAAAGGGCTAGTGGGGTCACTGTAGTAGGGCTACAGTGAAAGCACTGACCTGTAATTCAAAAAACCTGGGGTCAAATCCTTGCCCTCCCTGTGCTAGCTGTATGTTTGGCAAGTTACTGAGGTTCCTGAGCCTTAGTTTCATCATCTTTAACAATGAAGACAATAACAATCATAGCTCATAGCGCCAATCAGCTGAGGTCAATCTAATAACTTTCCACCAAAAAGTACCTACATACTCTCCTGCAGTCCCTTGTTTACAACTCTTGGATTCCCAGCAAATGGTTTGCTTGTTTTTCAGAGGATAGGCAAACGGAATTATTTTCAAGATTAAAATACAGACTAGAGTGTTCACTTCAGCAGCACATGTTCTACAACTGGAATAGTACAGAGAAGATTAGCATGGTCTCTGCACCAGGATAGTGCACAAATTCATGAAGCATCCCATACTTTTACTTTAAAAAAAAAAAAAATGAGAGATGTTTTTGACAGCCCGAGGGGATAAGCCTCAGATATTTCAAGGTCATTCCCTCAGCCTAGCCACATCCACCATTACAATATTGAGACCAAAAGAATTTTGAGAAGACGCATCAGTCAATAAACCCCAAACTGCATGTTGCTCATGAGTAATAAGTCACCAATAAACCCCAAATTGTATATTGATCATAAGTAATGTATTTCCATGAGGACTGTGCTGTGATGAGCTGGTAAAGCTCTGAGGAACACTCCTTTCCAGGATTGCACCCCAAACAGGAGCGATGTAGTCCCTCTCTCGCAGGCTTGTGATTTATGTGTCTGGTTCAGGGCCTGCCGCAAAACAGGTGCTCCAAACGTGTTCTTAAATCTGTATCTGATTTCAGTAAGAAGCGCTCCTTTTATCGAGTTCTGTGGCGATGATAAGGCATCTCCAGTGTTCAGGGACCTGCGGAAAGGCCCGGGAAGGTGAGGCAGTTGCGTGCAGTTGTCTCCTGATTGATCACCTCCTCCCGGAGAGCCAGGGAAGCTGGAACAGACTTGTTGCTGATGCCACTTAAGGGAAAGGGATAACTCTCTTGCTCCTGGCATGGAACCCTAGTCATTTCCCAGAAGTTCAAAACTTGATACTTCCGTGAAGCATTGTATTTGACCTTAGCTTCACATCTCGGTCACCTATGACACTTTTAGAAACTACCTATCCCCAGGTGTTACCCCTGAAGTACTTAGTAAGTCTAGAGAGGCCCTGAAATCTGTGTTTTCAGAGCTCTCCACGTGACTCTGATGTGCAGGCCTGGGTTTGAGAACCTTCGTCCTGTGAATGTGGACTGGCAGGCGGGCAGGCAGACGGTTCTCACTCTGCCTGAGAATGGCAGCTTTCCTTTCTGACCCAGATTCAGGCAATTTGACTTGTTCCTGTATGGCCTGAAGCCAGAGGCTGGGATTCTCTTCTTTGTAGTCATGTCTTGGGAGGTTTAAGGTAACTGTGGTGTCTCAGAAAGAATCAGGTGCCCTTTAAATATCCTAGTAACTGGGTATGTGGGTCAGGTTACACCAGGTAGGGTCATGGAACTCTTCAAGAGTCCAAGCAGACGGTTTCCCAAACTAGCGTGGTTTGTGATGTTTGCTCTGTGGGCCGGAGCTCTGGGAGCAGCAGGGAAGGGATGGGGAGCAGTCTGCTCAGGTCTGAGGCACGGTGGAACTTCTCAAGATGAGGCCTCCAGGGAGCTCCTGTTCTCATTTCAGCGTTCTGATGTCCTTCTCTTCCATTCTGGTGGCCCCCAAACTAAGCTCTTCCCTCCTCTACCAAGTCTTGCCCTGACATTCTGTAGTTTCTTTTCCCCAAAAAAATAGACTCTCCTGTATCCTTGGGCCTTTTTCATTTAAAGGATTGAATAGCTGATCTAAATGAAGTAAGCATGTGCAAGAGAGCCCAGCAAGGTGGCTCGATCAGAGTGTCGTCCCATATACCAAAAAGGTTGCAGGTATGATTCCAGGTCAGGGTACATACCTGGGTTGCGGGTTTGATCCCAGGTTGGGGTACATATAGGAGTCAACCAATTAATGTTTCTATCTGCCCTTTTTCCCTTCCTCATTTCCTCCTTCCCTCTCTCTAATACCAATTAAATATATATATATATATATATATATATATATATATATATATATATATCCTCAGGTGAGGATTTTTGAAAAGGTGCAGGAGAAAATTACAACATGGGAGACTGGCAGACATTCCAGACATTTCAGAGGTCCCCAGGCGATTACCCCTCGTGAAGAGTTCCGGATTCTCTATCACAGCGATTTTCAACTGGTATGCTGCAGAAAGTTTTAAAACATGCAATACCTGAGTATTTAGTCAGGGGCACTGACTTCTTTTCCCTTAGATTGTCAAATTAAAAAAGAAAAAAATGACAATCACCAAAACAACAATAGCTGTCTGGTGTGAATAAATCAAAATTATACCTTTTTTTTGTCAAATCAGCAAAAAGTAATTGTATGTATGCTGCAGAATTTTAGTAATTAGTTTACGTGTGCTGTGAAATGATAAAGGTTGACAATTGCTGCTCTATCAGATAGTTCCCACATACTCCAATGTCCGTTCCTTTTGTTCCTGAAAGTCCCCTTTCAGAATCTTGCATTCTCTGGGTCTTACAGTAAAAGCTGCTCTCATTCATTCTATACCTACTATGTGGCAGGCATTGGACCGAGCTCTCCAGATATATTAAGGAATGTTAAACTCAATTGGGGTTTGGTCATTGTTATCCCTATTTTACAGACAAGATAACGGAGGCTCAGGAAACTGGAAAGACACTTGTCTAAGATCAGACAACTAGGATGTGGCTTTATTAATAGTTCTCGAGATAGACATAGACCTGAAGAAACAATGACAATCATCCCAAGTGTTGTTGTTTTTTGAGAATGAGATGGCAGGTAACATTGGGAATAAGATAGGTCAGAAGAGAAGATGAGATTATAGGTCATTCAGGTGACCCCAAGTCTCTCCTCTTCATAAGAAGGATAGCCCTCCCTAGGAAAGACAGTAAGAATGCCTTCTGTCTTCTCCATTTCCCAGATCCTGATCATCACAGCTTTCTCACTGCCTGCTGCTTGCATACAGTGAGGCCAAGCCGTGAAACCCTTGGACACATACCCACTCTGTTAACCAGGTGGAATTTGGGGGAGCAGGGGGTGGGCAGCCAGGCTGTGTAGGTGGTGAGTTCTCACTGTAGGGCACTGTTTGCTCTCAGGGGATCTCTACTTTTTGCAGTTGATTTTAGTGTTGAAAACCCAAACTCTGTGCTGGTGACTTGGTTTTTTAAAACAGAATTCTAGTACTTTGAAAAATATTTAGCATTTTGGTTTGGCACTCTGTTGAAAACTGGGATTTTGTTTGTTTTGTCTTGTCTCCTGGAGCTCTTTATTGTGGTCACGAATGAAGGAGGGGGGCAACTGAACTCATTAAGTTATTTATTCTTTTCTTTTCTTTTAGTTTTTATTTATTTTTTTGTTGTTTAAAATATTACATATATCTCCTTTTTTTTCCCCATTGACCTTCCCCCGGCCTCCCCTAACCCCTGTTGCATGCCCTCATCCCACCCCAAGTTCTTTATTCTTTTAAAAAAATAATTTAAGTAAGTGCTGGGCACTCAGAATGCCCAGACAAATAATCTATGGTCTTTGTCCTCCGGGAACTCACATTCTAATCCAGGGGGGAAAGTGTAGAAACTTTCTAAGCAGAAAATCCTGCATGTGGTGTGTCTGATCAACAGATATTTAGGAAGTGCCTACGTGTAATCCTTTGAGGGAGGTACCTGCTGAAACAGCTCCGAGGGCACTGGCCTGAGCGCCCGGGATTCTCACTCAGGCCGCTTCCACTCAAACATTACCTTCCCTCTGGACTTCACACGAGGCTGTGGGGTTTAGGGCCAAGCCCTTTTAGCCCCAGTTCCTCATTTTTGCCTCTGAGGATGAAAACTTGGCAGGCGCACCCCTGAGGAGCCGCACAAAGGAGGGGGTTCACCCGTGTCCAGTGTCTGGGAGAAGAGCTGCCACCCAGGACAACTCCAAGTTACTCTGATTGCCTGGCCCTCTCCTAGCAGCTCCTGCCGCTCTCTGGTACGGTTCCAGGCCTTTCCCACCCTGGATGGGGAAGGGGGGGTTCGTTTTAGAGAAGGAAAAGCAAAGCTGACACCCGGTTAGTCTGTGGCTCAGGATGTCCCTGGGGCCTGGCCGGGGTTCTAGTCCCAACTCTGCCACTCATTACAGTGAGGAAATCACTCCAGTCTCCTTTGTATTTTCAGTTACTCCTTGATAAAGGGGTCAACCCAGGTCAGCAATGGTAAATACAAGCATTCATGCTGTCCCCACACTCTTATCTTCTATGTCAGTGGTTCTCAACCTGTGGGTCTCAACCCCTTTGGAGGTCGAAGGACACTTTCACAGGGGTCGCCTAATACCACCGAAAAACACAGGTATTTACATTATAATTCATAACAATAGCAAAATTACAGTTATGAAGTATGGTTGGGGGTCACCACAACATGAGGAACTGTATTAAAAGGTCGCGGCAATAAAAAGGTTGAGAACCACTGTTCTATGCTAATGATAAACCTTCACAGCTTCCACTTGTATATACCTCAAAACCTGCACACCTCTTTACCCCATCCTCCCCAAACGACACTTTCTCCTGCCAAGACGAGATGAGACCTCAGCATTCTTTTCAATACATTTCTGCAGCCATGGGGGTTGTTATAAGGCATGAATCCTCTTTGACCCAACAGTTGTCCAGCTCCAACACTTCTGAGAAACTGAAGCAAGCGTGGGGCTGCCTGCTTGCCAGCGGTTGCTCTAGCAACCTCCAGGGAGCAGTGCTGTGGCTAGAAATCCGGGGTCTTGGGCACACGATTTCATCAAGGGCTCCCTTTGCCCTTGGATCGGCACTTAATCAGCAGCCCCCAGACAGGGCCTGCATAGTACCTGTCAGAGACGAGAGGAGGAGCTGTCAGCAGAGACTCGGCCCCCCGCTGTGGTTCAGTCTTGTTTTCTGGAGCCACAAGGAGAGTTAGGCCTCAGCAACCCAAGCAACAGAGACTCTGCAGCTCCCTTCAAACAAGTGTTTGATGTCAGCAGACGAAGAGTATTACGGGGCTTGCAAGCTTTGTGACAGTAGGGGATGGAGAAAGAAGGCAGAAATTTTCTCTGCCTACCCTGGGTAGGAACTTCCAGAAGTTGCCCTCCGTCTCTGATTCCCTTCCATTCAAAATGATTGTGCAGAAAGTCCTGGATGGTAGGAGGGCAAGTTTTCTTTGAGTCAGGGAAGCCAGCAGAGGCTCAGAGAGGCAAGCAGGTTCCGCCCGCACACCAGGAAACACGGAACAAGGAGCTCTGCTCAGGGACAGCAGCTCTCTGCGGGCTGAGGACTCCTTTAGAGCGCCCCCAATCCAGGCCGCCAGCACCCCCTGCTGGGGGTGAGCTTTTAAAAACTGAGCTGAAAAACTTCCTTCCTCCACCATTTCCCAATTGTGCTCTGCTTATTAATTATTAATCAGGTCTCAGAACAATGTACTCCGCACTCCAGGCGTTTCACCAAGGCACAGAAGAAGGCTTGTTTGTGACCGTGGAGGCTGCGGATAGGGAAAGCCACATGAGGTGTCTGTTACCTACTCCCAGCATGGCCTTGTGAGGGGACACACATTCTTGGCTCCGTGTAATGAACAGATGAGAGAGTCTCAGTGTTCAGTGGCTGTCTCCCTGCCGGCTCTTTCTGCTCAGAATCATATTGTCCAGTTTAAGGTGACTGCTTGGAAGATGCAAGATAGTACAAACGGTTGCTAATTAAATGCAGAAGGCGGGAAAGATATCCTAGCGGCGCTGGCCAGTGCTCGCCTTACACAGCAA
>PVJN01066145.1:0-10073 GCA_004026805.1 Lasiurus borealis
GAGAGATAGAAACATCAAGGATGAGAGAGAATAATTGATTGGCTGCCTCCTGCATGCTTCACACTGGGGATCGAGCCCACAACCAGGTATGTGCCCTTGACCAGGAATCCAGCCATGACCTCCTGGTTCATAGGTCCATGCTCAACCACTGAGCCACCCTGGCTGGGCTCAGTGATCTTTCTTAAGCCTCATCACAACCCTGAGAGGTGGGCGCCGTCATTATTTTCATTATCCTCGGATGAGACTGAGGCTCAGAGCCATTAGATGACTTGCTCAAGGACACCTGCTAATTCATGGCAGAGTGGCATGTGAAGCCAGCAGCCTGGCATGCTCAGCTACACCCTGTGCCTGAATTCCAGGGGAGTGTCACAGTTGTCTGTTTTTCAGAGACTTGGGAAGACAGACTGCAGGCTCATCGCATGATGGTCCTGGAGCTGACGTGTGCCAAGCCAGGCTGAGCAGAAAGATGGCCCGGAAGCACTGCACCATCTCCTGTCCTCTCTGAGGCCGAAGATGACCCAACTCTGACTTTTCCTGGATTCTCTGCCCTCGGTGCACAAATAAAGCCGCTTCTACTTCTCTGTGGCTCTCTCAGTTCTCCCATTCCCACACAGGAGTTATACTGAGCCCCAGGGGTTGGGGGGCATCTGCCGTCACCCCCAATATTCCCACTGTACGCATTCCCACCCATGAACCCCCCAGTCGAGTAGACTGGATGAACCAGACCTGACTCCTGCTCTCCAGACTCTCACAGCGATGGAAAGAGAAAGGCAGAGATATACTTCAGCTCAGTAAGATGCCACGGGGGTGGGGGGATGGTGGCATTGGTCTCTGTGAGGCACAGAGGGTCTTCTGAGCCAGAAAAACCTTCAGGAGGGGTCCCTTGAGCTGAATCTTGATGGGCGAGCATAAGGAAGGCATACACACAGCACACGGTGCAGGCAGAATTGGCGGCTTGGAGAAAGATCTGGTGATTTGTAGGCTGAGATGGTCATCCCACTGACGGGATGGTGAGACTGGCCGCCAAGTGGACGTGGAATAAGATAAAGCTAGCTGGGCTTGGAGCTTCAAAAAAAATTTTTTTGTTTTTGTTTCAAAGAGTCTGAAGGCCAAAGTAGGGAGGCAGACCTTCTCCAGAAGGAAGAAGGGGACATGGACAGGTTTAAAGCAGAGGAAGGACATGGTCCCATCAGGGCATCTCCAGGCTTTGAGCCCACGCTGGTGGGCATTGAGTGGTCTCCAGCCCTCAGTTCCGAGGCCTCCGGACTGTCCCAGGGCTCCCCCTTGTACACTCCCCCAGGCCCTGCACAGGCCTGAGTCCCAGCACTGTCTTCAGGAGCCACCCCTCTCTAGTGGATCCTGGCTAGTCCTGTGGTTGCAAATTTGGGACCACCGCCCCCCCCCCAAAAAAAAAACACAAAACAACACAATTCCTCTGAAGTCCAGGTTTGTTGATCCATTAACTGCAGCCTGAGGTCTCTACTCTAATAAGCATCTCAAACTTTAGCTCAGGCTGCACGCAGACTCCCAGCACTGAGCGGATGCCATGTGAGAAGTGCTGAGCGGGAGCCCTGAGCCCAGAGGTGTGACATCCGTGGTGGGGAGAGCCGTTCCTTCCTCCCGGGGAATCGGAGAGTCCTCTGGAGTGGTTCCATCTGGGTTTTTGGTTTTGTTTTGTTTTTTAATATATTTTATTGATTTTTACAGAGAGGAAGGGAGAGGGATAGAGAGTTAGAAACATCGGTGAGAGAGACATCGATCAGCCGCCTCCTGCACACCCCCACTGGGGATGTGCCCGCAACCACGGTACGTGTCCCTTGACCAGAATCGAACCTGAGACCCCTTAGTCCGCAGATCGACGTTCTGTCCAACGAGCCCAACTGGTTAGGGCTGATCTGGGTTTTAAGAGGAAAGTAAAAACTCAGCAAGCAGAGAGGTGGGGAGAGGCATTCTAGGTGCGGGACAGCAGGCCCTGAGGTGGCAGGAGCTCAGCACTCTGAACTAAAAAATCCAGTGGACTGAGGAGAAAGTGAGGAAAAGGAGGCCAGGAGCTCCGTCTCTCAGAGGCACAACCTGGAGCCGTGGGGGTGGGACCCTGGATGCCAGGCCCCTTGTGCAGAGGAGAGAAGGGAAGGAGAATGTGTGGATGGACTGGAAGGGGACAGACAGATAAAGTGTGCTGGAGTGGGAGGGGGGCTCCAGAGTGTGTCTTTCTGAGAAAAGTCGCTAAAAGGAGGTCCCAGGGGGACACTTTGGTGTGTAAGACCAGAGGAAGAGAATCCTCAGGGTTCTGGAGAGAGGCAGATTCCTTTACCATTTAAGGAAGGTATTGAGCCAAATAAATCCCTCTGAACAACTCAGTATCTGGTCAGTCTGGATCGGCCTGCTCAGTCCCTCTACCCCCTGCCCCCAAAGATGGTTGATGGAGAGACTGCAAGGTTTTACCAGGGCACACCTAGACCCTCATCTCCTCTCCCCAGGGCAGAGGGGAGGGCATGGGCACACAGTTGGGTGCTAACTTTGTGTCAGGCCTTTGCCCGGCATGACATGTCACCGAATCTAGGAATATGGTTGAATTTCCCGGGGGCTCCTTGCCTCAGGAATTCAGTTTTACAGGCTTTCCTGGCTGGTACTAGCTCATTTATCTCACAGTCACCCTAAGAAGTGGATACTGTTATTCCCATTTTACAGATAAGAACACTGAGGCTCAGAGAGGGCCTAAAGCCACGCAGCTAGGATATGATGGGGCCAGCTACTTCACCACTACGACTGGCTCAACACAAGAACCCACCGAACCCTTCCCACACCTGAAGGGGCACCTGGTGTCCCCATTTTAGAGTGGGCACGGTGAGGGTCAGTGTGGGGAAGCATCCTGTCGGGGTCACAAGGCTGGAAGATAACAGTAGTTTGGGTCCAGAGCATTTGGAGGAAGAGGCTGAATGGGAGAGGTGGTGAGCGATGTGGAGAGAAAGGGGTGGGACTGGCGACTGGTCTGGGAGAGAATTTTAGTTTCCCTTTTAAAGGGACTTCCCCTAAGTGGGGGATTTTGGCTGGAAAATTGTAAGCAATCCACATTCCACCTCTTCCCCAAATTCACTCAGGTTCTAAAAAGAAACTGAAAGTTGGGAAGGGAGAGGTTCAGGGCAGCCCAGAAAAACTGGATGAATTTCTGGTGACTTCATCCAGCCTGGGGGACATATGTAGGTGAACTGAGATTGCACACCTCTTGGCGACTGGAGAGACAGCCTGGGCCCTGTCCATTACACAGCCCCTTCTCCCCATCCTCCACCCCCACCCCACCCCACACACAGAGACCAGGGGAAGAGGGAGGGGAAAGGAGAATTGGGATGATCACTTAGTAAGTTATGTCTAATAACCTATTAAGTTGTGTCTAATAACTGATGTGTATACTAATATAATAATGTATGTCAATTATAATTGAAAAACATTTAAATGATTTTTAAAAAATATATTTTATTAGTTTTTCAGAGAGGAAGTGAGAGGGATAGAAAGTCAGAAACATCGATGAGAGAGAGACATTAATCAGCCGCCTCCTGCACACCCCACACTGGAGATGTGCCCGCAAGCAAGGTACATGCCCCTGACTGGAATCGAACCCGGGACCTTGCAGTCGGCAGGCTGACGCTCTATCCACTGAGCCAAACCGGTCTCGGCTTAAATGATTTTTTAAAAAAAGGTCTGGTCTGTCTAAAATTCTGAAAGGAAACTCCCTGATTTGGTGACTGGTCGCAGGGTGGGTCCCAATAAAGGCCCCAAAGACCCTCAGTATCTGACCCAGGTTCAAGGCTAAGTGACTGGCAGCGAGGCTGTGGGCCTCCTGACTACCTTGTAGGAACCTAGCATACCCAGGATGCCAGAGACTCAGGTCACTGGGGCCGCCAGCCTGTGACTGCCTTGCCTCTCCCTGCCGACATCTAACTGCTCCTCCCAAACCCAAAGCAAAGCATCAGAGCCCTTTGAGGGTGCCTCCGAGTGAACTTAGCATTGCCCTGCTCCGCAGAGCTTCGGAAAACCACTTTCAGCTCAGCTCATCTGACCCCCTCCCCTTCTGCTCACGTAAACTCTCCTTCTCCGGGCTTCCGTTTCCTGCTCTGTGGATGGAAACGAAGATGCTTCATATGTCACTGGTTGGAGATAATGTATGGGAAGCAGCAGGTCGTGGGTGCCAGCAGCTTTGATTATTATCACTGCTGGTCATTCCTGCCTTGTTAACCGCCACGGCGGTGCTCACGGTCGCCATGACTCTGTACTCTGGGGTTTCCCCTCCCCCTCTCGGATGGTTCCCTCCCAGGCTCCTTCCTGGGATCTCCTGCTGCCTGACCCTCCAATGGCAGTGCTCCTTACTGCCCCGGTACTTTCTAGGTGACCTCATGTGTTGTGTGGCTCCTGTGAAAAGCAGTGACCAGAGGCCCAGATTTTGTGGGGTCAGTTCTGACTTAAACCCTTCTGTCTGTTGTCCCTGAATGGTCTCTAGTCAGGCTGGGCCCTGGCCTTTGTGGTTGCATGGCTATGTGCTGAAGCATCCTGCTCATCTCCGTGAGTGTCCTCTGGGCTCCTCAAACTCAAGAAGTTTAGATTCAGCAAACGCCTCACAAGTATTTTTTTCCCTCCGATGCCTTGTCTCAGTCAAATTCGCTTTGCTAGCTGTCACCCCAAACAGAAATGTGGGCAACAACCTTCATCACTTCCTTCTCCCCACTTAACGGCTCTATCCCACCAGTCACAGCATCCTAGGGAGCCTCTCTCCTGAACTTTGCTCCGGGCTAGGCCTTTCTCTCTCTCCACATCCTCATACAAGCCATTTGCTCTTCTCCCTTTGTCCCGCTCTCAGCTCTTCCTCCATCCCCTGGTCCACCTCCAGGCCCCCTCTCCATGCCACCCATGATCCTGGTCTGGTCTTCCTTCTCCCCTGAAGGCACTGCCTGTCTCCTCCTTCAATGGGAAACCCCTGCCTGCAGGGCCTGTGTGACTCACAGTTGACACTCTTGGTGAGAGCAGAAGGAATTCCAATCTTTGTGAGTCTGAATCAGAGCTCAACCTCTCACTGTCCAGATAAGCAAACTGCGGCCCAAGAAAAGAGGGAACTGGCTCACAGTAACAGAGCAGGAAAAGGCAGACCTGGGGCTAGAACGAAGGTCTCTGGGTCCAGGTGATGTTCCTGGGAGGAGAGGAGGACCCTGGGGCTAGGAACACCCCTCTCTCTGCCCAGCTGGCCCAAGAACGAGCCTCTCCTTCCCACTTCAGACCCCAACTGAGCTGTGCCAAGTCACCATTCCTGAGGCCTCCTCTGGACCTGGCCATTCGCTGATGTCTTCTCCCATCTCCAGGCCTTCCCGGTCATTACTGACTAGGTAGTGCTTACTTCCACCTCCCACCTGGCGTCTGATCTGATCCCCACCACAGAGATCCAAAAATGCCCCCCAGCCTCCTTTATGGGACTGTGTTCTTTGCTGCCCTCCTCCATCTTTTTTTTTCTTAAGTATATTTTATTGATTTTTTACAGAGAGGAAGGGAGAGAGATAGAAACATCGATGAGAGAAGAAACATCGATCAGCTGCTTCCTATATACCCCCTACTGGGGATGTGCCCGAAACTAAGGTATGTGCCCTTCACTGGAATCGAACCTGGGACCCTCCAACGCTCTATCCACTCACTGAGCCAAAGCAGTCAGGGCCCCTCCTCCATCTTCAGCCCCACGCTGCGTGTCTCTGAGGTCCCAGGCTTCCTGCCAGGGAAATTCATTCCTTTCTGTCCATGGGGACGAGAAGCTTCTCAGACCAGGGCCGGGGTCTGAGCCTTACCAGAGAGCTGGGAACAGATGGGGGATGTATGAAAACATGTGGTTTCTAGTCTCTGCAGCTTCCCTTCCCCCGTGTATCCTGGAGTCACCCTGTCTTTCCATTCCTCCTTTCCCTGCCACTCTTCCTGGCCAAAGTTCACACCTCAAAGATTCTGGCCATCACAGCCTCAGGGACCCACTGAAGCACACCCAGCACCCAAACAAACACAAAGCATTCACGCTTTTGTCCACACACTCATAGACATCCTCTACCCAGCCACACACACTCATAGGTATACACCCAGCCATAGTCAGACAATAGTCAGCAACATGCAATCTCAAGGACAGACAAGCACACACCCAGAAAGTCTCAGAGTCACCAAGAGTCACCCTAAATACACACAGTCACACAAGGATGCGGACTCACACAACCACAACTGTACACACCTGGTCACACACACATGCAGAGTCACAAAGTCTCTCACACACAGACAGATACAGAGCAATACACAGTCACACACAGAGAGAAACAGACACACACAGTTGCACACAGGCCCCTGGAGACGCAGAACAATGGACACATTGTTTGGGCTGGCAGCAGCTGGGGAGGAAGGAGCAGCAGTGTGGACAGAGGAGGGGGGGGCTGCCGTACCCACCCCCTCACTCCTGCAGCATCCTCTGAACCTCTTCCTTTTCCCAGAAGCCAGGTTCTGCTGGGACCCAGATGTGCTGCGGGACTGGGCTCCCAGGCATCCCCCTTCCCTGCAGCCTCCAGCACTGTCTGGTGGATAATGCCGGGGCTCCCCTGTGGACCCCGCTCCTTCTGAGGACCTGGGGACTCAGGGTCCTTCAGCTCTGAGGCTCCTTTCTCCTCCTGGGGTTATCCAAGCAATTTGCCTCTCCTCCCCCGAAGGGCAGTGCCTGGAAATTAAGAGCCTTGGGATCTGCTCTTGACCTCTGACCTCAACTTCTCCTCAACTCACCCACACCCTCCAGCTAAGCCCTACCAGCTCAGATGGGTAGCTCCAGGTAGCATTGTGGGTTCCCTACTGTGGCCAACACAGAGATGCAGGTCACTGCATCCATCCATCGCTTTGGCAGTGGGTAGAGGAGTCACTGTCACGAGAGAGCTGTAGCAGGGCATGGTGCCCCCTGTGCCCCACCCCAAAGCTAGTTCTTCTTGCTTCCCACCCTAGATCGCAACAGAGAATCCTTCCAGGGGTTTCCTTACATCCTTCAGCCCATGTTAGCAGGTTCTTGGCTCTTTCTTACCCTCAGCTACTTGTATGTGCTGGGTGCCCTTGGACATGTCACGTTCCTTTTTTTTTTTTTAATATATTTTATTGATTTTTCACAGAGAGGAAGGGAGAGAGATAGAAAGTCAGAAACATTGATGAGAGACATCGATCAGCTGCCTCCTGCACACCCCACACTGGAGATGTGCCCACAAGCAAGGTACATGCCCCTGACCGGAATCGAACCCAGGACCTTTCAGTCCACAGGCCAACGCTCTATCCACTGAGCCAAACCGGTCTCAGCTCACGTTCCTTTTTTGAACCTCAGGGTCCCAGACTACAAAACGGGAGGGTGCTAATGAAGCTGAGAGTGCTAGGTATCCAATTGGAGGTGGGGATGGAGGATGTAAGAGTGAGTGCTGAATGTAGAAGCCACCTCAGCCTATCCCTCCACCCTCACGCTGCCCCCTTGCTCCCTCTGTGGACAGAGTTCCTGATTTCTCAGGTTGTGTGTGTGGGGGCGTGTAGGGGAAGGGTATGTCCATCCCTGACAACCTCAGTCCTCCCAGGAGGCCTTACCCATTGCAGGCTGGAGGGAAGATGGACACCATGCTGAGCCAGCTGTCCAGGACGCTGCCTTGCTTTTGTCGCACTTTGCTTCCTCCAGTCCCCATCCCCTTCCTGCTGCAGAGTGACAACACACAGGCAGCTGCACATACACACATCTGGGGCCAGCCAGGACTCTGGGGTTCCTGTGGCCTGTCCAGGCTTGGAGGGAGCCTTGGTGAGAGCCTAGCCCTCCTCTTCAGGAAGGTTTGTTGATCCTCCTCCTGGGGTACCTTTGCCCGCTTCATGGGGAGTCCTGATGTAGGGGAGCAGGTGTGGAGGGGAGAGCACCAGACAAGTCAGACAGAGTATAGCAACGTCTTTGAGCCCCAGGCTCCTCAGCTTTCAAATGGAGATGAAGATGCCCTTCAAGGTCACAGGACCACCTTCAGTGGTGTCCAAGCTGAGGGCGTGAGGGACCCAGAGTGAGCTTGTCTGTGGGGGCTCCGCATGACCGGCCACCAAGGACTGAGAGGAGGGATGAGGAACGGGGCCTCACCGGTCTGACCAGAAAGATCCAGCACGTGGTCAGACCCCCAGGCTGGCCAGAGCAGGCCCTCAGGCAAGTGGGTGGGACCTCTCACCTGTCTCCGGGCCTGAGGGGGTGCAGATCCTAGCGAGGGGCCCTGCGGCTTCGATGACCACATTCTCTGGAGCAGAACTCACCACCAGCGTGTGATGAGTCCAGGCGTGAAGCCCTTCGAAAGAAGCGTCCTAGGGGGAGGCTGCCAGGGCAGGCAGGACGGAGGCCCCGGGGCTGCTCCAGGTGCGGAGAGGCGGGCTGTGGGAGGAGGAGATGCGTGCTCTCCCCGCTCTCCTCGGGCAGCGCGCCCCTCTGCCCAGCTCGCCCCAGAACCCGCCTCTGTCTCTCCTTTCCCCCTCAGACCCCACCTGCCGAGCGGGCTGGGGGGACCGGACCTCCAGCATCGCCCCCTACACCAGTGGGGCGCGCGACCTGAGCCCGCCTCCGCCCCTCGATTGGGCGCTCATTTAAATGCCCGGCCACGCCCCAGGCGCGGGGCCCATATATATAGGCGGCTCGGCGGGCGGCGGGCGGCATTCTGGCGCGGAGCTGAGCGGCGGCGGGCGCGGCGGCCGGGTCGGGCGGAGCGGGGGCGCAGCTCGGTTTCCCCCGACACCCCTCCCCCTCAGGCGCGAGCCCCACCCCTTCGCCGGCCAGGCCGACCCCAGCGAGTTCCCCCCTGCGGCGCGGGCCCGGGGCGGCTCCGGCGCCCCCCAGCAGACCCCCGCATCATGGGCAGCCAGAGCTCCAAGGCTCCCCGGGGCGACGTGACCGCCGAGGAGGCAGCCGGCGCTTCCCCCGCTAAGGCCAACGGACAGGTGGGTGCGCTGGGCACGGCCCGCCCCGGCCCCCTCCTCTCGCCCCGGCCCCCTCCTCTCGCCCCTCGCCCCCTCCGGGCCCCGAGCCGGGGCCGCGCGCTTTGTCCGGCCCGGGACACGCGGCCACCCCCTCCCCCGCCTGGTCCCTTTGTTCTCGGCGCCGCAGCCCCCGCGGGCGAAGCGAGGGGAGGGGCGGGGAGGGGGCGCCGGCCGGGCCCCGCCGCCTTCTTTGTTCGCCGCCCCGGCCCTCGGCGCTGCCCCCGGGCCGCCCCGAGCGCCGCGCGGGGAACAAAGGGCCGCGCCAAGGGGGCGCCCAGGGGCCGCGGGGCGGGGACCCTCCCCTCCGAGCGCTCCGCCCGCAGCCCCCGCCGCCCCGGTGGCCCCCCGCCTTTCCCCGGGGGGTAGTGGGGAGGAGGGGAGGGCCTGCGGCGGGCGGGGGGCCGTCCACACAAAGCAGGAAACCGGGCGACGGGCCGTCCAGGTGCCGAGAACAGCGCCCCGGGGCGGCTTCCCGCCCAATCCCGGCAGGCGCGGCTCCCGGCCCGCCCGGCCCCGCCGCCGCCCGCGGGTCTGCGCGGAACGGAGAGCGCACCCCGGGGAAGTGGGTGGGGGCCGCGGGACCCCAGCGCCTCCTGCCGGCCGCGGCCTCCCTCCAGGCCAGGAGGGGGCTGTTTGAGGGGATCCCTCCCGGGCGTGGGGCGAGGCTGTGATCACTCTCCGGCTGCAGAATGAGTGGAGCCCCGTTGTCCGGCAGGGGGGAGAGGCGGGCTGGAGCGGGTAGGTCCTGACCCTGACTGCTGTCCCCTCTGCCCCGCAGGAGAATGGCCATGTGAAAAGCAATGGAGACTTGTCCCCCAAGGGTGAAGGGGAGTCGCCCCCTGTGAACGGAACAGAGGAGGCAGCCGGGGCCACTGGTGATGCCATTGAGCCAGCACCCCCCAGCCAGGGAGCTGAGGCCAAGGAGGGTGTACCCCCCAAGGAGACCCCCAAGAAGAAGAAGAAATTCTCTTTCAAGAAGCCTTTCAAATTGAGCGGCCTCTCCTTCAAGAGAAATCGGAAGGAGGGTGGGGGTGAATCGTCCGCCTCCTCAC
>PVJN01066146.1:0-10073 GCA_004026805.1 Lasiurus borealis
AGCCTAGCTTAAAGCCTAAAATATTTATTAGCCCTTTATGAAAAACTAGAGGCCTGGTGCACGAATCCGTGAGGTCCCTCGGTGTGGCCTACAGATATTCTCCAAAGGGGTGCAAGAGTATGCAGGCCAGGCTGTGGGACTCCTCTGGTGCATGATCAGGGCCAGGGAGGGACCATGGGAGGACTCTAGGGCATGTCTGGCCCATCTTGCCCAATCCTGATCAGCTGGATGCCAGTAGCAAGCTAACCTAATGGTTGGAGCATCTGTCCCTTAGTGGTCAGTGCACCTCATAGCAACTGGTTGGTCAAATGAATGGTCAGACACTTAGCATATTAGGCTTTTATTATGTAGGATAGTTTTCTAATTCCTAGAATGTATAACAAAATGTCAGAAGATGTCATATACAGTAATGATGAACTTCTATTTCAGTTGAAGTGTGTGTGTTTTATGTTGCAATGACTATTACTACTGTTACTATGTGACTTGGTCAAGGCCATCTCTAAGAAGGCAGTGTGAGGACAGGAGCTTAGATTCCATAATCCTCTGGCTATGCCATGATGTCTGTTCTGGCTTCTTTGCTTCGAGAGCATGTTGGCCTTCCATGGCCCAGCTGCATGACAAGGAAGAGGCCCCCTCAGGCCTTTATAGTATCTGGTGGTCTCCATTTGAACTGAGCAATTTAAATGATTTCACTTGGGGTCCTGTATGTGAAGGAGAGTTTTAACTCAGCAGGCCTGGGGTGACCAAACCCTGCACATTTCTAGAAAAGATCTGTCTTCAAGACTGGCCTTTGGCTGGCTGCTGGTAGATGAGCTCTGAGCCCTGAGGCCACGAAGTTCCAGTTGCCCTGATAGTTTATGCTAACAATGTGATTTATGGGGAACACCTGTTTTTGTTTTGGGGGGCTAGCATCTGAGTAGCTGAGGTCAATCCCAAAGGCACACATGCCTATATCATTGACCCCAATAAGACCCTGGACATCAAAGCTCAGGTGATCTGCCCTGGCTGGCAATACTTCCCGCGTGTTGTCACACGTCAGTGCTGGAAAAATGAACTGGCATGCGGGCGCTCCACTGGGAGAGGACCCTGGAAGGTTGTGCCTTTCTCCTGGACTTTACTCCATGCTCCCTTTCCCTTCGTTGACCTTAAGATGTTTTCATCGTCATAAACTGTAACTGTGAGTATGATAGCTTATAGGTCCTTCTCGCTACTCATCCAGCCTGCAGTGTCTTTATCAGACACCTTGAAAAAAAGGCAGAGTGATATTGTGGAGTTACATAATCTCTCTGGGAATGTATCTCCATGTCTGTAAATTAGTGGTTAATCATTCTAGTAAAGAACATACCCAAATCTTCCTTCATAGGCCTGGCCGGAATCATAGTGACTGGGTCAGAATGGTCATGTGGCCAATGCGAGCCAATGAAAATTGGCTCTAGGACTTTAACTATAACTATTGGGAAAGAGGAACCATCTTAATTCTAGGGAGGATGAGTTGGTAGACTCCACACTTGAGGATGCTGGTAGCCATCTTATCATGAACACAGGTGGAGCCTTCTTGGCAGTACACACATATTCACATGAACGTATTTGGCGATCAGATCCCATTGCTGCTGAGGTCTACTGTATTTTTCCATGTATAAGACACCCCTCCCCCACTTTTCCAACCCAAAATTCAGAAATCAATATTGTAAACATTTTGCTGTTTTTTCTCTTAAGGCCTTTTTCTTTTTTGGCATCTTAAGGAGTTGTTCTTCCTGTTTTCTCTACTGTCTGACTGTACACTCAGTGGGAGGAGGTCCAAATTGTTTCTCTGCAGCTCTATTTCCATGCTCTTTTGCATAGCTCATTACATTCAGTTTGAATTTTCAGAGTAAGACAATCACTTACTATTATTTATCTTTTTATTTTTTGGCATCTTTATGGGTTCAGAACGCTCTGGTCCCTGTTGCATCTGTGCACTCTCCACCTCCACCTCCATCTCCACTTCCAATTAGGGCATCAGCTGACGTTAGTAACAATAAGGCTCATGATTGGAGGAAGCTTGTTTGACAAGGTATGGGCAGCTATGTACCCTTGCAGCTCCCTCCTTGGTGACTTCCATGTATAAGACACCCCTCGATTTTCAGTCTAATGATTTCAGAAAAAAAATAGCGTCTTATACATGAAAAATACGGTACTTCTGGACATTTCAAGTTATATGAGCAAATACATTTTCCTTTTGGGCTTAAATGAATGGAATGTTAAATTTCTTTTGCTCATAATTGAAAGATTCTTGACTCTGCTTGCCACTTCCCTAGGTCTATAGGAAAATGGGTGTTTCCAAATTGGCGGTGTCCAGTGGGCAAACTTAATGGTCATGTAATCATGCTTCTACACATCTTAGCAACAACCAAGCTTTGCCAGACAGCGATTCGGAAAGACTGAATGCCTTCTCTTCTAATGGCATCTCTAATCTCCCACCCAAGGTGATATAAGCCAGATGTATAGAAGGCTCTGAGGTATTGTCTTAGAATTCATCTGTATATTCTTCCTAGTGCACAGCTAGCCTGGCTCAGTGATTTAGTGTTGACCTGTGAATTAGGAGGTCAGGGTTCAATTCCCGGTCAGGGAACATGCCATGTTTTGGGCTTGATCCCCAGTTGAGGGCATGCAGGAGGCAGCCAATCAATAATTTTCTTTCATCATTGATGTTTCTCTCTCTCTCTCCCTGTCCCTCACTGAAATCAATAAAAATATGTAAAAAAAACCCCCACCCAAATCCACTAGCTTCCCATGGCCTCTGAGCCAACATCCTTCAGTGGCCACCATTTACTTCTCCGCTCCAGCTCATTTCTCTGCCCCTTGAACCTGCCAAACTTACTCCTGCTTCAGTATCTTTGCACTTCCCATTCCACCCAGATTTCCCTTTCCTAGGCACTTCCAAGGCTGTTTACCTTATGACATTCAGTTCCCATAAAGGACTTCTCTCATCAGTTCATCCAGAGTAATCCCATTGCCCACCATCCACTCACTCTACATCCCATTATCCTGTTAAAGTTTTGACTGCATTTATCATTATCTGAAACTAGAGGCCTGGTACATGAGACTCATGCACTGGGGGGTGTGGAGAGGAGGGAGTGGGGGGGGTCCCCTTAGCCCCGTCTGCACCCTCTTGCAGTCTAGGAGCCCTCAGGGGATGTGCGACTGATGGCTTAGGCCCACTTCCCATGGGCCTAAGCCAGCAGTCAGACATCCTTGGTGCTGCCATGGAGATGGGAGAGGCTCCTGCTACTGCAGCTGCACTTGCCAGCTGTGAGCTGGCTTCTGCCTGGGCGGTGCTCCCCCAGTGGGAGCGCACTGACCACCAGGGGGAAACTCCTGCGTTGAGTGTCTGCCCCCTGCTGGTCAGTATGCGTCAGGCAACTGGTTGTTCTGCTGTTTGGTTGATTTGCAATTAGCCTTTCATTATATAGGCTAACCATATTTTTTAAATTTTTTATTTTTGATGCTTCTACCTCAACCAGAAGGCTCTATGAGAATTATAGCTATGTCCCTTGTACCTGGCACATAGTCCAATACACAGCAGGTGCTCAATTAAGTATTTTTTAAATGAGTATATGAATGTGTGTGAGCTTTATATACAATTATTACATTTCCTCTTCAAAATATTTTTTCCTATTTCACAGATAAATCAAGGCTCAAAGCAACCATGTGACTTGTCCAAGGTCACTCTGCTAATAAGTGGCAGTTAGGATCCAAACCCAGGACTATCTGCTGAAGAACCCCCCAAGTCTTAACCTTTTTACTCAAGGAATATGTCTTTGTTGGAACTAATAACATCAAATAAAATACTTTATTAGGGAAAAGAAGCATAAGGCAGATTATCGGATTTTTTTTAACAAAAATAAATGCCTCATTTAAAACAGCTGACTATCTATTTTTAGTGAAATGAATGATCCATTGAATGAAATTATGCTTCCCTCCTTGGAAGAACTGACAAGCAGCTGCCATGAAAACTCAGCCCTGATTCTCGTCCCAGGTCTCCGGCTGGCTTTCCTTTCTATAACCGTTGGGCTTCGGGAGGATCAAGGTAGGCCCAGACGGTGGGAAAGATCTCCCCTTACTGCCTCTGAGCATTTGTGCTTTCATTTCCTGGACTTGATATGAAAAAGCAAAGTTCCCTTGTTAAATCCTCACTCCTCACTGCCCTCCTCCCTGCCCCAACGCCAGGAATGGCTCTATGGAAACCAGACACCTTGGCCGAGATTGGAAATCAGATCACTTTAGCCGACCCTAGAGGGCCCCAAATCCCTTCTTTGCTTCCCAGCCGCCCCCACTCCCCTCCCCACACACTTACTGGTATCCCTGTAACTTTTTTAGGATGTCATCCTAGGAGTCAAAAAGAGGTGTGATATGGAAAGACCCATTTTAGTAACCAACTTTAGGGCCGCTCTGGGTCCATGAATGGTATCAAATGCAATGTTTCCAAAGCAAACTTTCAGAAAGAACCCGACCAACCAACCAACCAACGGAGCAAACAACAGGCAGAAGACAATTCGAGGTAAATGCCGTCTCATTCTCACAATGACCGCCAGCCAGCCACTTCCAGGTTCTTGTCGGCTGTCTCAGGGCTGTCTCAGGCAGAATGCCATGGTCAGTCCTTTGAGATGAGGACAGGAAAGCCCAGTCTCTACTCCCAGATGCTTGAGTTCTGAGATCCTGCTCATTAAGCTTCCTCCCAGTCCTAGTCCTCGGAGCAGGCCAGTCCCTGGGGTGAGCCCGCCTGGGCTGTTTGTCTCCCCCCTCCCCCCCTGGCTCCAAACGCAGCTCTGAGCGCTCCCAGGAAGGAAGGTTTTGTGTCTCCCAAGAGGCACTGGGAGAGTCCTGATCACTTCTCAGCACGAGGCTTCTGGAATGACACGCCAGATCATTCTTCACTGTGAGACTGTCCTGTGCACTGTAGGGTGTTTAGCAGCCTCCCTGACCTCTACCCACTAGATGCCAGCAGCACCCTTCACCCAGTGACAACCCAAATGGTCCCTAGACATGGTCACAGGTATTAGGGAAGCAAAATTGCACTTCCTCTCCCCCCCCAACCCTCCCCACACACTGGAGAACCACTGTTCTAAGTGGTTAAAATAATGAAAAGGCTTGGGCCTTAGTGTCCGTCAATCAACTTTGTACTTACAGAGTGGGCAATCTTATCAATGAAACTGACTTCCTAAGTGATGAGTTAAAAAAACAAAACAAAAGTGAATCTGTCAACCAGCTGAGTGGAAGAAGCTGTTTTCCTGTCTCACTGTGAGACTGTGGCTGCACGGATAACTTGTCTGCAAGCCCAGCTCTGCCCTTCCTGCTGGAAGGTGGGTGACTGGGCAAGTCGCTGTGCCCGTCTGCTTGTCTGTACCATGTGGGCAGCTAAAGTGAGGGGCAGAGCAGGTGAGGTCCTGGGGGGCGGGTGAGTCCTTATTCACAGAATGACTTCTTCTTGGGGGCTCCTTCGGCACTTGCGCTTGGCTGCCTTTTCTCAGGTACCACCTGAAGGCAGGTCAGGGGATTACTGCAGGGCTGGAGCTCGGGTTGGCATTTTTCCACCTGGCCCTTCCTTCTCATCTCAGCGCCCAGACTGCGTGAGCCAGGCTTGTGTCTCGGCGGGACCCTGTCTGGGCTTGCAGACTTTTGCTGCAAAGGGCAGACATGCCCACTCTGGAGCCAGCTCACAAACACCGGCAGCCCGCCACCTGCGCTCGCCTCGCTTTTCTTCTGTGATTACCCTGCCATCCCAGGACAATGAGCTTCTGCACCTCTCCTGGAATGGAGACCTCTCCCCCCTCCCTCTTAAAGAAAAAACACACAAACACCCCAAACCAATCAAAGCCATCATACCATGCAAGCCAACTGGGCCTTTAAAGAAATCACTGCCAAGTAGCTGTTTACAAGCTGAACAAATAATTACTCTGCCACAAGGAAGAAAAGTATTAATTAAAGCTATTCATTAAACCAGCCTCCCTATTCTGTGGGGCTTATCTCTTGGAAGTGTCAGCCAGAGGTTAGGGATGGATTAACACACAATGGAAGGCTTTGCCAGTTAAATCTCCTCCTTGTGGTTAGCTCTGAATAATAAAGTTGTCATTAAAAGAGAGAATTTAATGGTTTTAATTGGGTTTAATTACTTGGAAACTTCTGGAAAACAGATCAGCTTGTTTAAAAGAGGAAGACAAGAAAATGATGGTTGTAAAGAAAAAAGAGGTTGATTCACATGTTTGAACAGTCAAGTTAAAAAACACACAATAACCCAACCGTTTCATAGAACACAGAAAATAGACCTTAGCTCAGCAAATGGGTCTATTTGTACTAACAAGAATTTTACCAAAAGAGCTGTAAGATAAATCCTATCATTGCTGAATCACAAAAGAGTCAAGTTGACTACAGCTGATAAAATTACGGTCAAATTCAAGAGAACAAAGGAAGATGTCTAAGCAGGTTCCTCTCTGGGAGCTCTATGCAAACGCAAACGCTCAATCTCTCAGGTCGGTTTATCCTTTGAAAACTGTTCTTTCAGCTGGAGGCACCTACCAGCGTTTAAAACATTTTCTAGGATATAAATTTAAAGACAAAAGCAACAAAAAAATAGACACATGGAGCTGCGAATGTAGAGTAGGAAACCAGCTGTCCCCTTGTGCCCCGCGGCTAAGGGGGTTCTTGGGACTTGGGACCTTGAGTGTTTAAAATGTGAAAGTTCCAGACAGACCCAGATGAGATGATCACCCTAAATGCTCAGGACTAGGGGGCACTGCAGGGCATGGAGTTTACAGAAGTTCATACCAAGGGCCTAGAACAGAGCCTGACACTCAGCAAGCCCTTGTTGAGTCTGTCCATCACTGACACTCCTCAACACGGTGAGTCCTCAGGGAAACTTCAGCATGCCTTTCACAGAGGGGACATTTTTACACAAGCAGCAACACACTTCCAAAGCTGCAGTCTTTAAAAGTTCTTTCATTCATTCATTCATTCATTCATTCATTCATTCATCCATACATTATTATTGATAATAATTATCCATTTAGTCTACAAAAGCTATTTACTGTGTATCAGGCACAGTACTGACATGTACTAGCTCATTTAAATCTCCCCACAGACCCTATAAGGCAAGTATCACTGCTATTAGACCCATGTTACACAGGTGGAAACTGAGACACAGGGAGGCAAAGGGACTTGCCTGAGGCTAGGGAGTGGAGCTGGCTTTGAACCTGAGCAGTCTGGCTCAGAGCCCATGTTATAAACCTTCTCTATAAAAGGGCCAGACAGCAAATATTTTAGGCTCTGTTGCCCATACGATCTCTGTCACAACTACTCAACTCTGCTGTTGTAGCAAAAAAAGCAGCCGTAGACAAGATGCAAACAAATGGGCATGGCTGTGTTCCAATAAAACTTTATTAAAAAAAAAACCACCACCACAAAAAACAGGTGGCGTGCCAGATTTGGTCCACAAGATGGATATAGTTTGCCAGCTGCTGGTGTAGACCATTATGCGAACTGGCTCCTTGCTCTCAGACAAGAAAGTCTCTTGCCCCATGGAGCTTGCATTCTATTGGAGGAGGAGGACTGAGAAAAACTAATACACATTTCAGACAGTGACAGGTGCTCTGAAGAAAATGAGACATGAGGATTGCTGGAGAGAGAGGGGAGAGGGAGGCACACAGTGAATGTGTCTGTGTTTGTATGTTGTATAGAGGACTACCAGAGAGGGTGGTCAGGGGAGTTCTCTCTGAAAAGGTGGCATCGGAGCAAATACCCAAATGAAACAGAGGTGCCAGCCAGGGCAAGGGATAGCCAGTGCAAAGGCCCTGAGGCAGGAGCAAGCTTTGTGTGCTCGAGAAGCACCCCCACAGGGTAATGTCTGACATGGGGAGAAACAGGGTTAGACGGAAAGTTTTGAACTTGGGGGCCTGGTGATTGGCTGTGGTCAGCCCGGATGCAGAGGGGCTTAGAGTGGCCTCTGGAGTTCTGGGTCTGTTTCCTTCTCTGCCACTTGCTAGCTTGGTAGTCCTGGCCTCAGTGTCCTTCTGGGTAGAATGATGATCTCCATGTCTATCTTGTCGTTTTGTCTTGAGGACCAAGGATATGACTCACGACCTAGTGCCATACATGTGGGGAGAGATTTATAGTTTTTATCCCTACAATTGAAGGTGTCTGGGTATGACTTATATGCTACTAACTGAAAGTCACCGTGAAAGTAAATACTTCTTTTTTTTTTTAATTTAGCTCTAGACACATAAATTTGACAATGAACGAAATGGACCAGTTCCTCGAAAACCACAACTACTAAAACTCACCCAGGATGAAACAGCTACAAGTATGAAAGAAACTGAATTCACAGTTAAAAACCTCCAAAAGCAAAGTCTCCAGGCTCAGATGATTTCACTGGAGAATTTTACCGAACGTTTCAAGAAGAATTAGCACCAGTTCTCCACGATCTTGGCCGGAAAAGGAAAGAGGAGGCCACGCTTCACAACTCCTTTTCTACGGCCAGCATGTCCCTAACACCAAACCAGTTGAAGAGAATCTAAAAAACACAGAAACAAACAAAAACACCCCGATTTTTACAGTAAAAACATGTTCATTTTTTACCGGCTCTGGGAAGTTTGTACTCCTCCAGCAGTTCCCATGGTGCCCTTTGGGAAACAGACGATCCTCAGACTGGTCTTTTGAGGTCAGTGGGGCAGCAATGGTGATTTCCGTTTTACAGATGAGCAAACCTCTAGCTAGATAGTTCCTACCTATTTTCACCAGCTCAAAGAGAAACTCCGTATCCCCAAGGCATATCTCTACGGCTTTACCTGTTCTGGACATTTCATATGAATAGAACCACCCAACCTCTGAACTTGCGTGTCTGGCTTCTTTCACTTAGCATAATGTTTTTTGGGCTCTGTCCGCCTTGTAGCTCAAATCAGAAATTCATGCCTTTTTACAGCTGGAAAACATTCCATTGTATGAACACCCTACGATGTGTTTATCCATTTATCCATGGATGGATTTTTCCAAAGAGATTCTTAAACTGCATATTTCTACTTTGAATTAGGCCCCCTCAGGAATGTGCATGGGAGTTTCCCCCTCACCCTGCCATCAGAAAGGCTGCAAATTCACTAATTCACAGCAGAAGTGTAGGAAGCAGGCATGGTGTGTGTGTGTGTGTGTGTGTGTGTGTGTGTGTGTGTGTGTGTATGTGTGAGAAGAACTGCTATTTCCCCTAAGACAGTGGTCGGCAAACTCATTAGTCAACAGAGCCAAATATCAACAGTACAATGATTGAGATTTCTTTTGAGAGTCAAATTTTTTAAACTTAAACTTCTTCTAATGTCACTTCTTCAAAATAGACTGGTCCAGGCCGTGGTATTTTGTGGAAGAGCCACACTCAAGGGGCCAAAGAGCCCCATGTGGCTCTGGAACCGCAGTTTGCTGATCACTGCCCTAAGACAACCACCGTAACACCTCCTACCATCCAAGGAGCCACACCCCCATCACCAGAGGCTCTCGGGGATTCCAGCTCAGGAGTCCTATTGTTGGGCAGTAAGTACCATAGACAGTGCAGGTGAGGCGCTGGGAAGACAGCTTCTCAGCCTGCTTAGTTAAGTGGCAAGGAAAATTGTTCCCATTATTTAGGTTTGCAGGGTGCCTGGGATATTTTTTCACCACTTAGCATTGTGAGCGGCAACCCCTCTATTTACAGAAGACAAAAGAGCTTCTCACTCTACCCCAACCCGCAATTTGTTGTAGGTTTTGCATAGGAGACTTAAATCCCTCTTATTACTATCATTTTTTTTCAGATGCCCTTCAGCATTCATTGAAGGGTGGGACTAAGAGAAGGGGGAAAAAAAGTTGGCAAAAGATGCCTGGGGAAGCAGTTGGCATGTGTTAGATTTGTGGGTGGAAAATGAGAGCACTTGGGAGCCTTAACTAGCCCGAAACTCTCCACCTCAGATGAGTGATTCTGCGAGGTCTCTCTCCAAGCAGCAATGAGCACGGGCCTTCAAAGGCAGTCTCTGCTAATGAGCACTTTCCTGACAACCCCAAACCATCTCTAAAATATATTT
>PVJN01066147.1:0-10072 GCA_004026805.1 Lasiurus borealis
GGTGCAGCCTGGTAACATGTGAGCTGCGGCTCGGTGCCTTCCCTGGTGGTGGTGAGGGGTTCTCAGGTGGGGCGGGGTGGGAGGGAGGGGGGCAGGTGGCTGGGAGGGGGCCGCGTGGGAAGGGGTGAAGCAGAAAGAGGGAGCTCTTGTCAGGGGCAGGGCAGTGTCTCAGCTCCCACGGCTGCTCAAGGATGGCCCCAGGCCCCTCCCCACAGTTAAGAGCTCAGGAATGCCAGGGAGAGTCACGTGCTTTGCATAAGCCAATCTATCTGCCTCTCTGTCTGTCTCAGGCAGCCTGGGCACCAGCCGGGTCTTCTCTGCCTGGTCTGAGTGTCCTGGCTTGAAGGAGCCTGGGGTATAAAGGCCAAAAGGGCCGGAGATGTCCCCAAAACCACCCAGTGGGGGAGGGGCAGGATGGGGACCAATACCTAGGCCTTTGTTTCCCAGGCCTGTATGCATTTCTACCACAGAAAAGGAATGATGGTGGTGGTGGTGCTAAAAATAGTCCTATCAGCCCTGCCAGGCGTGGCTCTGAGGTTGAGCATCAACCCAGGAACCAAGAGGTCACTGGTTCGATTCCAGGTTGGGGCACATGTCCAGGTTGTGAGCTCGATCCCCAGTGTGGGGCGTGCAGGAGGCGGCCGATCAATGATTCTCTCTCATCATGAATGTTTCTCTTTCTCTCTCCCTCTCCCTTCCTCTCTAAAGTCAAGCCTATATAATAAAAGGCTAATATGCAAATCAGATGAAAGGTGGAACAACCAGTCACTATGACACGCACTGACCACCAGGGGGCAGATGCTCAACATAAGGGTGCATCAGTGCACTCCCACAGAGGTGGCGCTGCTCAGCCAGAAGCCCTGAGCTGGGCAAACGGCTGGCAAGCGTAGTGGCAGTGAGGGGAGCCTCTCCCATCTCCTGGCAGTCAGACGTACCCCAAGGGCTCCCGGAGTGTGAGAGGGTGCAGGCCAGGCTGAGGGACCCCCCCTGAGTGCACAAATTTCGTGCACCAGGCCTCTGGTAAAATACATATTTAACAACAACAACAAAATAGTTGCATCAGTGAGCACTTCCTAGGCACCTGCCGCAGGCTGGGCATGGCTGTGAGTACTGAGCACACACGGACTCACTCAGTCCTCACACTAACCCCTGGGGTAGGTGTGACGATTATTCCCAGTTGGCTCCTCAAGGCACCAAAGAACAGAGAGGTTAGGCGACTTTCCCAAGGCCACAGAGCTGGATGTGGCAGAGCTGGGATTCAGACCACTCTCTCCTCAGCCACATTCTGCACTGCAAGTTCACAATGGAGCCAACGAGTGTGTGTGTTGAGGGGGGGGGGCCCCTCCGTGCCCCAGAGTCTGGCCTGGCCCCCCACTCTCCAAGCTCCGGGCCTCCAGATCCCCCAGGAGGACATCTGGGTCCGAGTGGGAGGGGCAAGGTCCCCGTGGCTGGGGCTCCTGCCCAGAGATGATTAAAGGCTGATGGCCTGGAGAACATGCTTTGTCTCCTGGTGTCAAGCCCGGAACAGCCAGGGAGACAATTGCTGCAGGAGCCACATTTGTTAATCTCGCATTCGTTAATTTATTTTATTTTCCATCCTCAGAATTAGGGCGAGCCTCTTGAACTCAATATGCAAATGTATGCAAAGCAAGATGAACAGGCATCTTTAAAAGCACTTTTTCCTCCCCTTTCCTCCCCGCTTGCATTAGTGGAATTGCAGCTCTCTCCGGCCGGCCGGCCAGCGGGCGGAGGGCTGGTGGGCAGATGTGGGGGAGGGGACCCTCTGTCACTGTCCAAGGCAAGTTTCCGGCCACTAGCTCGCCCGTCTGCCGTGTCTTTATCACCATTTATTAGGCCCGTCCAACGAGGCTCAGAGGACTGCCGTTTCATGCTCAAGATCACAGAGGAAGGAGGGGGTGAAGCTCCAGCCTGGTGGGGGGGGGGGCGGGCACAGGTGGGGGAGGCTGGCAGGGGCTGAGCCGGGCGTGGGGCTCTGGAAAAGCGGCCAGTATGGTAGCCCCCAGCAGCACCCACCACCCCCTCCTCCCGGCAGCTCTTCCTGCGGTTGGCCTTGGCCCCTTGGCCAGGAAATGGAGAAAAGTTCTGCCCACTGCCCTCTCCCTGCCCCCTACCCCCCTCCCTACCTCCCCTACGGACCTTGCGGAGCAAAATAATTGTTCTCCAGGTGTTGAACCTTCTCTCTGATCAGAGGCCTCGGTTAATTGCTAGAAAAGCCTTCCTCGGCTTCCCAGTCGTATTGCTGGAGGGGGAAGCGAAGAAAAAGTGTCAGAGAAAGAAGGGTTGGGGTGGTGGGGAAGAAGAAGGAGGAGAAAGAGGAGGAGGAGGAAGAAGTTAGTAACAGGACTTCTTCCTGTCTTTAAAAAGGAGGCCCCTCCCTCCACTTGCCTCAGCTCTCCCCTCCGCCTGCCCCTCCCCTTTCCCTGAAGGATGAAGCCAGACCTGCAGAAGGGTTTGGGGATTGGAGTGGGGCACAGAGCTCCCGAGGTGCAGGGAAATGTGAAGGAGGATGCGGGTAGGGCCCCTGGGAAGAGGCAGAGAACATTCCAGAGTCTGAAGAGGAGACTGTTGGGCAAAACTAAATGAGTACGAGGGCGGGGAGACGTTTCTACCTTCTTCCGACCCGCCCCCAGTGGGTTTGTGCAGACGCTACAGCTGGGGTTGGAATGCCATCCAGCCCGTGCCCCGTTTCCCTGCCAGGACACCCCCTCCTGGCTCAAAGCCCTCCCCTGTCCTGAGAGGCCCGGGTGGTCAGGAGGCAGGAGACCAGGCCGCCTCCCTGGGCATCTCCCACCTGCTCCCTGCGCCCACCAGTGCCCCAGGCTGCAGCCTGCTGCTTGGGGAGCGATGCCCAGGGAGGGTGGAAGGAGAGGTGCCCGCCATATGCTCTATGAAGACACAGACCCCAGTGGCTCTGCCATCAAACTGCCTGTAGGACAAGCTTTCCCGGAATCCCAGCCCCAACAGTCAGCTCTCAGTGAGCAACTGGGGATTCTGGGTGGAGGGACCCAACAGCCTTGCCCCAGAGCACCAGCTAGCCCCCCTCCGGCAAGTGGGTGCCACCAGGGTGCCCACTCTAATGACACTTCCCTTCCAACCCCCTTTCCCTCCATCCAGTTTTTCTCCAGCCTCGGGTTTTATTGGGAGAGAGGGGGCGGCAGGTTGAAAAAATAAACATTTTAAAGATAAATCAATAAATAAGAGAGCAGGCCACTCTTTCCCCCCTTTAATTTTTTAAGGGAAAAATTAATTTTCCCCTTGCCTAAGTACCTGTCACATTAAATTAATGTCTCTGAGAGCGAAAATGATGGAGAAGTTGGGTCATTAGGCAAATTTTAATTAGAAGCTCAGATGTCCTTTACTAATAAGATCTTACATATATTTCATTCTGTTCTTGCTTCCCCGACTGCCAGGGCATCTTTGCAATACAACCGAGGGCCTGGGGGCCAGGGCAAGGCCATCTTAGGGAGATGGGGTTGGGGCAAAGGGGAGAAATGGGGGGGGTGTTTTTTTTCCATGCAAAGAGCTGAGAGGGGCAGGTGAGGGGGATCATGGGGGAAGGTATTTCTGTTTTTATTCCAGCAGAGGGTCCACTCCAGGGCCCGGGCCTGCTACCTGTGTGTGTGTGTGTGTGTGTGTGTGTGTGTGTGTGTATGTGTGTGTAGTGAAGCAGCAGTCTAGAGCGGTTAAGAGGTTGGGTTCTGAATCCAGATGAGTCAAGATTCACATTGAGGTTCTAACTGTGTGTCCCTGAACTCATTGCTAAACTCCTCTGTGCCTCAGTTTCCTTGCTTTAAAAAATGGGCATCATGGGGACCTATCTCCTAGGGGTGTTGAAAGGGCGCAAGCTGATTGGACCTGCTCACAGTGTGCCACATGCGAGCCCAAGAGCCCCCCTCAGGAGGACAGGGCTCTGAGCCCGACACCCCCACCTCCAGCTGGAGGCCCCTGACTTCTCTGAGCATTTGTGGGTTTGCTGCTCTCCAAGAGGCTCGGCGATGAGCCTGGGAGTCTGAATGTCCCTCCCTGGGCGGGACAGCCCTCCCGGGATACGCAGCACACGCTGGGAGCCCTGGCCAGGAGCCAGGAGGCGGGCCTGCTCCACCCGCCTCCTCACTCGCAGGCAGTGCTGGTCCACACGCATGACGGGATGCAGCTGATGCCACGCCTCCAGCAGGTGCGCACCGCTCTGTGTGTGTGTGGGGAGACCCATCGGGGCTCCTCCAGGCCCTCAGGGACTCCAAGGCTCTGCAAATGCACCCCCATCTCAGCCAGGCCCACGCAGGCCACACGTGCAGGCACAGAGCTGGGGGGTCGGGGGGCCCTCCCAGGGCATGCTGGTGGCGGACAGCGGCACTTACCAGTATTCCACACCCCTCCCCGTCTCTGTCTGGATTGAAAGCGTTCAGACTCAAGGCCGGGACGTGATGCGGTAGGAGCCCCTCTGACCTGGTGGTGGGACCCCAGGCCGAGGGAGCCCTGGGCCCCTTGGAGAACGCAAGCTCCTGAATGTGGGCTTTCATTTTGTCCAGAGGCCCTTCACCACAGGGCAGGGGGACACGGTGGCTGTGAGCTTCCCCCTAGATCAGTGGTTCTCAACCTGTGGGTCTCGACCCTTTCAGGGGTCGAACGACCCTTTCACAGGAGTCGCCTAAGACCATCAGAAAATGCAGATATTTACATCATGATGCATAACAGTAGCAAAATTTCATGGTTGGGGGTCACCACCACATGAGGAACTGTATGCAAGGGTCAAGGCCTTAGGAAGGTTGAGAACCACTGCCCTAGATATTCTTGCCCCTCTGCTCCCCGCCCCTGCACTGCTGGGGGAAGAGACTGCCAGCAGAAGCTTGCACAGGGCTTGTGAATGGGCATGAGAGGGACGTGCCACTCCCCGCTCTCCACATTACACACTGAGCCCTTTAGTCCTCAAACGACCCCAGAGGCTCTGTCATTATCACCTTTCACAGACGGGGACATGGAGGGGAGGAAAGTTTCCTAAGGCCACGCAGCAGCGGGGAAGCTGATAGTCACATCCAGGCCTGGCTGGGTTTTCATTCTCTCCTTTGTAGATAAGCATGAGGGCCAGTGGCAGGACCCGGGGAGCACCAGCCAGTCCCCCAGCCTCTGTGGGCGCGCGCCTGTGGTTCAGAGGCCACGGGGTTGGAGAAGAGGTGTGTCTGCAGGTGAGGCCCTTCCCCTCTCTGGGCCTTCCTCTCCCCGAGGGCAAGTGAATCAAACGAACTCCAGCAGCTTCTGAGAATGCGTTTGGAGGACTCCCCCCGCCCCCCACCAAGAGAAAGAATGCAGAGGGCAGAGGAGGCCAGGGCTGGGTTGAAGCTGTCACTCCTTCCCCAACTCGTTGGCCCCAAGTTCATGGTTGGGGCATGAGGTACAAGCCGAGGGCAGAGCCATCGCCTGGGCCATTACTCACCACGGCAACACCTCGCCGCTGCTGCTCATGGACCCCGCTTCCTGTGGAAAGGAATGGAAATTGCATTCATTTTCTGGGAACAAAGAGACCAGCTCTCCCGACCTTGCCAGCTCCCCCCTCCCCCCATCCCCCAGAACTCTTGTCCTGCCCACTGCCTCACTCCGTGGGAGGAAGACGCTGGCTGCCCAGGAGATACGGGTGGAAACACAGAAACGAACAAAACAACGAGGCAGAGGTCTCAGAAGGGACTCAGAACTGGCATCATCAGCGCCTCCTACCCTCTTACTCTGGGGAAAGGGAGTTGGGGGCACACAGCTCCCCACATGTGTGCAGGAGAAGTGATGGTGGCAGGAAAAGTGAGGGCGGAGACCCTGCAGGCTGGCGGGGGGACATGTTTGCTGGGAGGGCCTCTGCTGGCGTGGAGGAAGCCCAGGCTAGGAGACGGAACTCGCTTCTTTGATCATCTGTGATGTAACGCAGCTCTTCCACACACCCTGTCTCATTACATCCCGCATCCCTCCATCGCCCCGTTTCAAACACGGGGGAAGCAGGCTCAGAGAGGGTAAGCGATCTGCCCAGGAACCCAGCGAGGCGGAGTCAGGAGCCACACGCCAGCCCCATCTGACTCCGGGCCCTTCCACGTTCCCAGGGCGCCTCTCTCCCTCTTCCTGCCCTGGAGTTGGGAGCTCTGAGTTTCAGAGATGTGGATGTCAATGCTAAATTGCCATGCAAATTTCTCCAGGCATCTGTAAAATGAGATGACGAGACCGCATGATTTCCAAAGTCCTTTTTAGGGCTGACACTCTGTACTCAAGAGATGAGCGTTTGGGGGCTCCCCCAACCCAGTGTTGAGAACCATGAATGGCTTGGAGGGACATCGGGGTTGCTAGGCTGACCTCTGTCATCATTGAATTAGAGTGGTGTCTTTTTGCCTCTGGGGACCTCACTGACCTTCCCTTCCGAAGACAGGGAGTCCTTGGGCTGTTGGTGCCCCGGGGAAGGGGGTGGAGAGACAGCCCAGTCCCCAGTTCAGCAGGTAAAGAAGCCTGAGCACCTTCTCTTTCCCGCCCCCTCCCTCCAAGGCACAGACTCCAATTAGCAGCTGAGCACCTAAGTTGCCTGCATTGGCTGCACTGACCCACGGAGATGCTTCTGGGGCTGGGGTGAGGGGGATGGGAGGCAGGATGCGAACCTGTGGAAACGTAAGAGAGAGGTTGCAGGCTCCAGGGTGTTGCACTTTCTTCACGCTTTTAGGAAGGCGTCTGGCCTGAGACTCATTTTCTGAGCTATTAGCCCACTCCTCTGAGCTCACGCCACCTCCTCGGTGCTGAGCCGTGAGAGGCAGGGGCAGAGCTCTGCCTTCTGCGGAGACCAGTCCTTGTCTTGTGGGAATATGAGCCCAGTGAGGGAGACACAGCTCCCTGTGGGGATGGCTGCCCCACTAGATAGCTGCGTCTCTTAGGGAAGGAATTCTTCAGCTGGTGGGGAATACAGTGTCCTTGACTTCATGCGGGGGAGGGGGGTAGTCTGAAGGACTTAGAGGGACCGAAAGGGGGAAATATAAAGTTCGAAGGTAGAAAGATGACTCCAGAAGAGGATTCAACTGGATACTGGGAGGAAGGAGGTGTGGGGCCTCCCTCAAGTGGCCTTCCTCTTGTAAAGAGGTGAGTCACTCTCAGAAAATGCAGTAAAAAAAGGGGGGAGGGAGAGAGAGAGAGAGAGAGAGAGAGAGAGAGAGAGAGAGAGAGAGAGAATGAGAATCTCATGCTCAGGACAGGAACTCTCACTTTCGAAATCTGTTTGGTAGAGATTGTACAAGGAAACCTTGAGAAAAGGATTATCTCGTCTTGTTCCTTGCCACGGGGGACAAAAAAAGCTCAAATTGGAAACAAACATATAAATAGCATGTCTCCCTCGACCAAAATGGAGCTGTTGGACTGCGTGTTCTTTGTTGAGTTATGAGAGAAAGCTCTGGGGATCCTGAGAGCACAGCTGGGCACTGTAGGAAGTCAGAGGGGTCTCCCTCTGGATCTCAGTTTTTCCATCTGTAAATGGTTAAGTCAATTAACCATTTAAAACATCTCTCAAGTCTTTTCTAGCCCCTGATATTCTTGTTATGTTTTTACTAGGGGCCCAGTGCACGAATTCGTACATCTTGAAAGGCATTGTGGGTGGGCCATGAGGCTGCCGTAGGCAGAGAAGCGGGTTTCCCTGCATCCTCCATGCCTCAATCCCCTGTGTGCTGTGTGCTGCAAGAGGGGCTGGCAGTGGCTGTTGCCCAATTGCCCCTCAGGAGCACAGGGAGGTGGAGAAGTCCTGAGGGGCAATCAGGGCTGATACCAGGTGCCACCAGTGGGTGTGAGGGCTGGGAAGGACTCTGGCCCATGGAAGCAAATAATTTTCAGTAACTGCCAGAGGCTTGCCCTGATGATAGCGACCAATGCTCTGTCTTGGTCTGGTGCCCTGCTCACCTGTTCCACCATCCCCCCACAGCTTATGTCCACCATGTTCACTGCTCTGCTGTGCACATCATAGCAACCGATTGTTTGGTTGTTCCACTGTCCTGTCTATCTGTGTATTAGCCTTTTATTATATAGAACTAGAGGCCCAATGCAGAAAATTCATGCAAGAGTAGGCCTTCCTTCCCCTGGCTGCTGGCACCAGCTTCCCTCTCGCACCCAGAACCCAGGCTTCCCTCTCAGCTCTAGCTTCATCCAGAAGGATGTCCAGTCTAATTAGCACATTCTTATAGATTTAAAAAATATATATTTTATTGATTTTTCACAGAGAGGAAGGGGAGGATAGAAAGTCAGAAACATCGATGAGAGAGAGACATAGATCAACCGCCTCCTGCACGCCCCCTACTGGAGATGTGCCCGCAAGCAAGGTACATGCCCCCAACCGGAATCGAACCTGGGACCTTGCAGTCTGCAGGCTGACGCTCTATCTACTGAGCCAAACTGGTCTCGGCATATTATAGATTTTTATCCTTGTGAGTCTTCTCAACCAGCTTCCCCTTGGAGGCAGGATCTGCCCATTGTTCTGAAGACCTTGAGGCCTCTCTGGCCGGTTTTTTCTCAGTGGTCTCAGGTGCCATTCCTGGTCAAGGGCACGCACCTCAATTGTGGGTTCGATCCCAGTCCTGGTTGGGGCGTGTGTGGGAGGAAACCAATCGATGTGTCTCTCTCACATTGATGTTTCTCTCTCTGTCTCCAATCCCCGTCTCCTCCCTCCCTTCCACTTTGTCTGAAAAATCAATGAAAAAAAAATTCCTCAGGTGAGGATTAAAAAAGAAAGAAATAAAGAAAAAAAAAAGAATGAAGACCTTGGGGCCAATGGGAATCATCCACCTGGCCTGACCAGTCATACTTTTCCCATTTGCCTCTCATCAAGTTTTGCACATACATGTGGCCAACGCTATAATCAGGTCTAAGAATGACCTAGCCAGGGTACAAGCAGCGAGTGCAAGCCAGAGTGTGTACATAACAAGATCAGGGCTGAAGGAGCTTAGATGACATCAACCCCAACCCCCTCACTGAATAGTGATGCTCAGCCCTGGTTGCATTGGTTAGGACTTGCATGGATGCCCATTTCCCCCAAAGGTTCCTGTTTAGAGGGAAGAAGGGACCAGGAAGAGGAACCGTGGGGAAATGGAGAAGAAAAGGAGCAGGTTATACCCTCCTATGACCCTTTCTTCTCCTCCCATGGGATGAGGGTGCTGTGGTCATGGTGTGGCCATGACCTTTCATCAATGACTGATTTCCACCAAAATTTTAACAACATGAGAGTTGGCCTCAAAGAGCCCCCCTTTATCTTTAGTCTTGGCTTTAGAGCAGGTAAGGGTTTGCGCTGTAGTGACCTGAAGCTCAAGGGGCCTTTGCCTTTTGGATTGCTGAGGAAGTGTTCACAGTCTCATAGTATATCTGAAAAGAGCGAGGCACACATCCCTTCTGCCGTTCATTGAGTCCTCATCATACCTGTGTGTTTTACGTTTATCTCACTGAATCCTCATGAGATTCCTGTTAAAAGGGATTTTTGTTATCAGACATTGTACAGATGTGGAAGCAGAGGCCCAGAGAGATTAAATATCTGGCCCACACTCAATAGCTAGCAAGTGGGAGATCATCATTTCCTGTCCAGACCCCATGATTCTTCCATTCCCAAATGAACGGCGGCAGGTCCAGAGATAAGAATATAACTGGCCTAACAGAATCTCATGAGTCCTCTCAGATCGCCCAGCTTCCCCCATCTGCAGCCCTGTCTTGGTTGTCGCAGATTTCCTCCCAGGGCGAGTCCATTCTTCTCCCTTCTCTGCAGAGATGAGCTGAGGTTGGGCTTCTGCCTCCTTGTCCATGCGCACCAGATCTTAAATATGGCTCTCCGGAGAGTTTTTTCATCACACTAGTGGCTTTGAAAAATTGGAAATGTTCAACTCTGGCTGGATGGCTCAGTTGGTTGGAGCATCGTCCCATACATCAAAAGGGTTCCCGGTTCAATTCCCAACCAGGGCACACACCTAGGATGTGGTTTGATCCCAAGTGTGGGCATGTATAAGAGGCAGCTGATGTTTCTTTCCCCTTCTCCTCCTCCTCTTCCTCCTCCTCCTCCTCCTCCTCCTCC
>PVJN01066148.1:0-10072 GCA_004026805.1 Lasiurus borealis
TGACATTGTTCCATGCCCCCCAAGTCTAAAGGGATAGCACTGTCAGTATAGAGTATAAAAATTACCTACCTAATAAAAGTGTAACACGCTAATTGGCTGTACCTTCATGATGCCTACCAGCTGATCAGGAGTGAGTATGCAAATCAACACAACAAAGATGGTGGGTTAATTTGCATACATAGGCTCCGAGTGGCTGGGGACAGGGCAGGATGCTTTTTAATTGTAGCACATCATTGATTTCCCTAGAACATGGAAAAGTTACAGTTTAATTAATCACACAGGCATTCTGCACCACCCCAGCCACTCAGGCCTCTGGGCAGCATGGGAAGGCAGTAAGGTGGCTCTGGGCCAGAGAGAAAAGGCAGTTCCAGCCAGAGCGAAGGTGCTGCTGGCAGCCAGGGAAAGGAAGGCCCATTCTTGCACGAATCTTCATGCATCGAGCTTCTAGTCATATTATAAAAGTAGGTGAAGTCCTCTAAATTTGACCAAAACTGACTTTCCTTCCCATACTTATGTCTCATTATTTTCCTCCACTGTTTCTGTATTCAAGCCAGGGGCTCTTCACATCAACTCCCTAAACAAGTTCTTCTTAGTCTGGTCTTGCCATCTTTGTTCCTTCTACGAATTGGAATGCCCTTACTCCTTCCAGGTTAAAGACTTTCCAAAATACCAAAGCAACACAGAGTTCTCTTTTCTAAAGTTTGAATACACCATCCTCTCAACTGCAGCATAATTTATCTATTTAACAAATTGTAAGATCTTTGATAACAGTTATCACTTGTTATACTTTTTTGCATCCCACAATTAGGGTGGTTCTTGGTACATGGTAGAGATATAATAAGTACTTCTTGAGTTAAGTGTATACTTTTTCTTTGCTACTTCTTTTATATTTTAGTATAGGAATGATATTCAGAGAAATCTTGTATAGTGTTCCTAATTTATAAATTTAAATCCCTAGTTATAACAATCAAAATCAATCTATTTTCATTGAAAATACATGTAGGTGATATAATAATACAAGTTAGGAAAGATACCACTTGACCAGAATAATGCAGTGTGATAAAATGTTTTTTATGACTATATGGACATGTTTACAAAGTTTCTTTCCTACTTAAATGTACCCAAAGGCAACATGAATTTATATTTGCCATTTTTCACTGTTATTAAGTCAACAATATTGACTTTCATAATGTGCCTATATCTAGAATCCTGGTGGTCTCATTAATTTGGTGGTAATATAGAAATATTTCCATTTACTCAGTAAAGAAAAGATAGTTAGAATAAGTACAAAGAGCGATAATTTAAGATAACTAAAGTCCAAAAATGTTAGGTAAGAATATGTTCATTTTTAAATGTTTTATAAGTAATATTTAAAAACCTGTTTCTTACAATTCAATGATTGCTTTTTCTCAATTGCTTTTTTTGTTACAATATATAATTACTTCATTATGTAAATTATTTAAGTAATGCTATGTGAACGTACACAACATCATGACACCTTTTCACAAATACTATTATAAAGTTATTTCACATTCAAATCCATGTCCATATAGTTATAGAAGAGATCCATCCTCCTCAACAACCCCCTCCCGTCAAGAAATAGCAATGTGCCTTGTTAGCAAAACTTCAAAGTAGGAACGTGATTTTGCATTTGGTACATTATAATTAGCTGTGCTGGTTGCCAGGTTTCCCACTGATTATGCTAACTCTTTTAGTCAATTAAACTGTAACTTTTCCTGTTCTAGGGAAATCAATGATGTGCTACAATTTTTAAAATATCCACTTCATCAGTAGCTCATCTTCTTATTGTGAATACAACGATTTTAATTGATATTGGTTTTTATTTTCAATGAGATAGCTAATTTGAAATTGTAGTCAAGGTGAAAACTGAAGATTGAAAATCAGAAACTAGAAACAAGGCAAACTGTGACAATTACTTCTATGAATATCATCTTGAAGAATATTTTATACATGCTTATAACAGATTTATATGTTGTGGAAAAGCTATGAAAGCTACTAAATCTCTTTGATAAACTCCAGAATTCCCCAAATAAAAATTCACTCACTAAATATACCTCTCTGATTATGTGACTTCAGTAACTAATGTTATTGTTTCTTATTCATTCACACAACAACAAAAAGTATATTTTTTGAATGCTTTTATTTAGTTCTTTAGGTATCATGACCTTCCTTGAAATTAAATTGTATCTCTAGTATGTTTTTATCAAAATGAAACAAAAAGGCAACAGTGCTGTTAAAATCATTTTTTCTAATTAATAATACTTTAGCTGATATTATACATTATCTTTTTGGAAGAAAAATTAAACTTTTCCTACTAAGACAAGGATTTATTATTTAGAGATACAACTATTTAAATTTCCTTTTTAAAAAAGTAAAACATTTCTCACAATCTGGTTACTTTTAAAGAAACCCCATATCCCAAAGATTTACATTAAAAGATTAACAACTCCCTTGACATTTTGCATAACCAACAGAAAAGAAAGGCTTTGAAGGGGGAGTGGAATATGATTCAAACTCATGTGTACAGTGTGTGTAAGAATTTAAATCAAAGTATAACAACACATTTTTCAGGGAGAAAAAAAAACATTATTCATCAAAAATTATGAATCTGAAAATTAGAAAAGTTCTTCAGTCATGGTAGGATAAAACTTGCACATAAATGCCCTCTAACCTTTGACTCAAATCTTTTATGTCTTATAATACAAACATAATTCCAAGAATGAGGAATATTGATTGAATTGTAAAGCATCTAACATAGAAACCTAACACACTCCACAGCTGTATTCTGCTACCAGCAGGAGCCATTCATAACCTGAGTTCAACAGGGCAACCAGAAAAGTCTCCATTTGAAAATGCAAATTCTACATGCCACAACACACATGTGGCTCTTTCATTTTTGTCCCCAGTGAGTTAAAAGTAGAGCAAATGACAACACTGATGGAAATAAAAAAGGAAGCCAGAGACAGAAAAAGTAGAACATTAAGAGGTTACAAGAAACTTCCTTTTTAGGTGTTTTTTTCACCCTTCCATTGCCCTAGATGTGAATTGCAGAGATTCTGAATTATAATTATTCAAGATGTGGTAGGCGGGTTAATTATTTGGCCGGAAGGTGATAGAGTAGAGGAAAGACAGGAAGGATTGTTTCCTTCAACTTCTGATGAGTAAAGATACACTAGGCATAATTGCTATACAAGGAGATTGAGCTTGTTATAACTCTTCTCTCACACAAAGATCACAGTGTGTAACTAATTATAAATATTTCTGATCACATTGCATCCAGTGATAGAGAAATAGTTCACATGTAAATAAAACTAGCCAAAATCCAATAGAGAATTTTGCAAATTATGCAAAAACAAGGTTCATAAACATATCTGTTCTCTTTACCAATATCCCAAATCCTAGAATTCTACCCTGCATATAGTAGGCAACTCCATAAACATAGAATGATAGAAAGAAAGAAAAATACTTGTAATTAATGATGAATGTTAGTTCGGAAATAAATCTACAACATTTTAAAATCTACTCTAAACCAGACACATGGGGTAGTCTCTGTATCTTTCAAGAAGGTAACTGGATTAGGAATTCCATAAACTGCATCTGCAGGCCATTAGGATTCAGAACTTCATCCTGTGGCAATTGGGAAGTTAAAATACAAACAGATACAGTCACGTGCCACATAACCACATTTTGGTCCCCTAAGATCTTACTGGAGCCAAAAAGCTCCTATTGCTTAGTGATATTGTGGCCCTCTTCATGTCTTAGTGCAGTGCATTACTCCTGTGCTTGAGGCGATGCCAGTATAATCAAACTTGTGTTTCCAGTCATATGAGAGTATAGCACATACAGTTATATATGGGACACAATGCTTGATAAGAATAGTAAACAGCCATGCTACTGGTTTATGTATTTACTGTACTGTACTCTTTATAATTATTTGAGAGCATAGTCTTTCTATTTATTAAAAAAATTTGCTGTAAAGCAGTATGCTGGGTTTGGGCAATAGCAGCTTCATATATCTTGTGTTTACTGGAAACCTAGATTGCCTCATTTTCTCTTGTGCTTGATTTAATCTGGTGATGGCTTATAAATTTAGTGTTACCAACATGTACAATCTTTATAAAGTCTATAGGGGTGGACAACCATGTCTTGGCCTTCACATTCACTTACCACTCACTCACTGACTCACTCATAGCAACTTCCAGTCCTGCGGGCTTCATTCATGCTAAGTGCCCTACACAGGTGTACCATGTGTTATCTTACCTACTGTATTTTTACTGTGCCATATCTATGTTTAGGTACACAAATACTTTCCATTGTGTTACAGTTGTCTACAGTATTCAGTGAGGTAACATGCTGTATAAATTTATAGCCTACAAGCAATACCATTGAGGAGCCATACCATAAAACCTAGGTGGGTAGTAGGCTATACCATCTAGATTTGTGTAAGTGCATTCTGGATGTTTGCACAAGTATAAAATCACCTAACGACTCATTACTCAGAATGTATCCCCATATTTAAGCGGCACGTGACTGTAGTCTAAGGGCACGTCATTTTAAAGATACTCATTCATATGTGTAATTTATTTTTTAAAAGACGAAAATGGATAAACTGCATTGGAGGTCTAAAATAATTGGACTTTTGAAAGCAAAGGAGATGCCTCTCTTTATCACCTATTTGCAGGGGAGTTAGAAAAGAAATACATCAAGATTTGCTCGTGAAAATGTTTAAAGCGTAGGCTGTGAATTGATGGGGTGTGGTAGTATAGAAGAAAAAACGTGTGTGGACAAGTTATGAGGCTTTCCCAGCCCAAGTGCCACTTATTAAGAGTTTATGATCTGCCCACCAAGTGGCCAGATATAGTCCCAATGACCTTCACCACACACTTGGTTATTGGCATTTTGACACCTTTTTTGCACAGTGGGAGGCATTCCTGACACTATCAATATAATATACCTGTTTCAGATCACAAACATTACTCATTAACCTTAGGGCAGAAATTTAACATAATCAAATATCCCTTTGCCACCTAATTTAAGTCAACAGGAGATTGAAGAGATTGGAAAGTGGAATGTAAACAATGGAGGGATAAATGCTCAAGAATTAATGTAGGGCTTTTCTCTTTTCAGAGTTCGAAATTTGTCACAGTTCCCAGGTTATTAATTATTTTGGACACAGTGCATTAAAAGGTGTTAAAAATATGGATACTGTCATTTAGGGTAATTATACTCTTTAGCAGAGTCCCATTTACTAGTGTTCTCTTTTTTTTTTTCAATAAGTAATATTTATGTCCTCAAACATGACAGAAAAGTTTTCAAGAATTAAACTATTCCTTTTTAATTCTTTCTGATTTCCTAAAAGTCACCTCTTACAATCAATTCAGAACATACGGTTTCTATTTTGGTCACACCACCAAACCTGTATCTCCTGGATTTGCATATTTCAGTTAACTAAATGTGACAATAATCACCTGAAAAGTTTAAGAGAGACAGGGCTGTCCCTACCTTGTCTCACTTACCTGACCTATTGATAAGCAGGGCCAGGGGGAGGGTGCCTCCCTCAGTTCACCCTTTTCCCTGTTCTGCTGGTGACCAGATGCTAATTATGTCCCCAAGCAGTGCATATTCTAAGACACAAAGTGATGAGAATTACTATTAGATTTGTTTGTTTTGGTTAATCCTCACCCAAGGATATTTTTCCATTGATTTTGAGGGAAAGTGGAAGAGAGAGGGAAAGACAGAGAGAAACAGCAATGTGAGAGAAACACATCAATTGGTTGCACAAGCCCTGACCAGGGCCTGGGCCAGGGAGGAGTCTTCAACCAAGGTAAGTGCCCTTGACGGGAATCAAACCCAGGTCCCTTTGGTCCATAGGCCAATGCTCTATCCACTGAGCCAAAGAGGCTAGGCCATTATTAGATTTTTAACTTCTAAATCACTATTGTATCATCATGTTGTCCCTAAGATGCTTCCTCACTTTAATCAGAAAAGATAAAAAAAGGAGACTTTAATTGGAGCAAAGCTTATCCTCCAGGGTTTTTATGGAACTTAACTTTAGATGGCATCAGTTTTACCATAGCTCTTCACAACATGAATTATGTCTATGGGCACCATACATAGTGAAAATGCTTCTGTTACAAGTAGATTGAGATTTATTTTATATGCAGAGAAAATAAAGAGAAGAGTTGATGTTATAATACCAATCCAAGCATAACTTTCTTTTTCTTTTTCTTTTTTTAAATTTTTTTTAGTGAATGTGTTACATGTATACATAGCTTCCCATTGTGCCCCCCCCCCCTCCCAGGCATACCCTAACCCCTAAGTGTCTTGTGTTCATTGGTTCTGCTTATATGCATGCATATAAGTCCTTTAGTTGATCACTTATCTACCCCACCTCTCCCTAACCTTCTCACTGTAATCTGACAGTCTGTTTGATGCTTTACTGCCTCTGTATCTATCTTTTTATTCATCAGTTTATAATGTTCTTTATTATCCACAAATGAGTGAGATCATATGGTGTTTTTCCTTCATTTACTGGCTTATTTCACTTAGCATAATGCTGCTCTCTAGTTCCATCCAGGTTGCTGCAAATGGTAAGAATTCCTTCTTTTTTTTTCTTATTTCAAAATTTCAGTGACTAAACAGTCATCTTATTTTGGGGGCTCCTCAGATATGACATTCATTATGTTCATTGTATATTATCATAATAGAATTATTTAAATGTTGCTGAATCACACTGAAGGACAAGCCTGTCTCCCTTCTGAGGTATAAGAAGCAGTAGCTCTGATGACAAGATGTCAACATCTAGTCCCTTCCATGAGCAAGGAGATGAGTGAGGCCAAAAAACTCTATGACAGCATATATAAAAGCCAGTTACATTCCCCATTCTCCATCTGTCTCTCCTGACTTCTGTAGTATCATCTCACCTTCACTGAAAGCATGTCCAAGAATACATATATACTTGCAACTCATCTACCTGCCCAGCTGCACTCAGTGGGAAGTTCTGGGTGTCATCCAGGCCATTGCTTAGGTAAGATCTGGAGCAGTCCAAGGAAACTGAATATCCACAGGGAACGACCTGATCTATTTTGATGTGCTCATGTTTCAGAGTGGTTTAGAGCTATCTAAGGATAATATTGATCCAGAAATTTGAATGAGAAACAGGAAAAAATTACATTTTCTCTGTGCTTCAATTAATTCCATTTTTTTGTACATCTAAATTGTAATGTGGGTAAATCTGTGTAAAATTGTAATGTGAGTAAATCCACTACAATAATAATATAGTCAGTCTTCAGATCTGAGACCAGAACACATTGGTCTTTCCCTCCAAAAGCATCCCCATTCCTGGATAGAGTTCAAGTGGCCCCCACATTCTCCTTGGAGGTAATTGACTTCTTCATGCTCCTGCTTATGGTACTTCTTTTCACTCAGCACTTGTCAGCCATGACAAGGTACTAATGTTACCAGTCAGCCAGCCTAGACTCTCTTGGTGAGTGATACTATCTCCAAATCAAGCCCAAGTGTAAGGACTATAACTGGGTATGCCAGCCATGCTCACTGGTCTTAGACCAGTCTTGTTGCTCAAGATCATAGCTAGGATAGATCCTAGGGATTTCTTCTGCCCTCCCAGCTTGTTATTGAGTTTTTCTTTCTTGATTATGGCAGGACTGCTTCAAGAGTCCTGGAAGGGCGATCTCATTTTTTTAGTTTCCTGATGTTCCTTGCTCAATGAACTTACGTCTTTCCAACTCTGAGTTGGAGAACAGTTGAACAGAATCTGAAAGTGCTCACCTAAAAGTGTAGTGTACTCTCTGCCTCAGACATCTGGTCATCTCTTATTTCTGCAGTTTTCTGACTATCTGAGGTGTCTTTAGAAAGCTTCTTCTATCATACTTTCTTAGTCTTAATTCCTAGCCTGAAGTCTAATCATTAATTCACAAATCATCTTTCATAATGTTCCTAGTGGGTTTATTTGATCCTCATAAAAATCAGACCCTCATGTTCTCTTCATATTTTAAGTGCACATTATGTGCTAAGCTCGCCACTAGACATTTAGAATTTCATCCTTAACCTGAGGGCTATATAGATCTGAGTGGGAGGCAAACACAGAACACTAGAAATCCCAAAGACATCTATATTCTCAGAATTAACATTAGAAATACAAATGAATTCTCAATTTGAACTTGGGACCCATTTGTTAAAACTGCTAATATTTTCCCCATCACCGAAAGTGAAATAATCACCTCAAATGTCTCACTGGTCCTGCTTAAAACTGTTAACAATGTATCAAACTTACAATTTATGAACTAAAACTAAAATAAGTAGATCACTAAGCACATCTGAAATGTCTTTTTATTATTTAACCCATATTCAGAAATACCATGAAGCTAACAAAACATGAAGTATGCAAGGCACCTATTGTCTCCTGAATTATCAACTAATGGTAGCATGCTTGACGTAACAAAATTAATTTTGCTTAAGGAAGGAGAGACAACAGGAACTGAGGTCTGATAGGTGAAAAATTAGTGTTTTATCGACTAAAGTACTCAACTCCAAACTCCTCTGCTTCTTAAGTACAGTGCCATCTAAGTAATGCATTGCTGGGTTACATTGCATGCCTATTCATCCTGTCATAATTAAAAATTGGAGAAACCTAAAAGCTGTTAATGGCCCTCCAAATGCTCACTAAATGAAAAATACCCACTAAGACAGGTTTTTGCAAATCAATCTATTTATAGAAGACTAGTTATGACATGGTTATCACATAGAGCATTTCAAAAGATGAACTATGGGTAAGATAATCTTCAATTATTAACACACTTAAAATTTCTTTTGTTGAATTTTATTTTCAGACAATTTATTATGTTAAATTTGAATATATTTCAAGATAAGAAGTTGAAATATTCTCAAGCAGATCCTTTATCTTTTAAAACGATTTATTTTGTCATGTGATAGTACTTGATTTTCAGCTATAGTGTTTGGTTGTCATAATCTATAATTTTAACACCTTATGATAGGGTCCTTTCTAATTTATGGACCTGGAATGCCAAGGTAGAAGCCAGGAACTAATCAGTCTGCCATATAGCTAGGGAGCTGCAGGTGACCAAGACTCTGCCATTCAGATACACCCATGAGAGTCCTAGGCTTAAAAGAAAGTAAGATAAGCTATAGGACCATCATGTTAAAGGATAAACTTGGGGATATTATGCTTCATTATAGTCTTTGCTTTTATAGGCTTATTTGGTGACTTCAAGGAAATGCCTGATAACTTTTTGCTTAACTGTACTTTAGGAAATTAGGATGATGCATTTATTTTTGTGTTTTTGAAAATTTTCTGAAATGGTTCTTGAAAATAAATAACTTTATAATTTTATAAATGTTGGAAATCTATGGTTTTCAAAAAAATAAGTAGATGTTCATTTGGATTAGCCACTAAAGAATGTGGGAAATGAATAAAAGCATAGCTTACATGTATTAAATTTTTTTTTTTACTTTATAATGTCAAGTTCTATCTCATTTCTTATCTACTTCCTGCCTTGACTTCACTACAAATTTAAAATTTGTGAGACTTGACATTTTTTTCCATTTTCTTTGACAGTTCTCCAAAAGAAAATATGGAAGGTTTAGATGTTTAAAGTCAAGCTGTGTTGTTATTATAAAATGAGGAATATTTCATGTCAGGTTCCATTTTAATGCTCATAGTAACCATGATAAATGTTAGTTACAATTTAGTATTTAGAGGAGTGTATTCTGTGTGGAATACAAACTCTTCACCAGGCTCTACTTGTCTGGCTTACTGGATTATCTCATGCCCCCATGCTATGAATACAATACAATGACTGCTACTTGGAGCCCGCCATAAGCTCCAACTTCACCTGGCAATTTTGCTCTAGGGTCCCCTGCACTCTTGTGATCATAAGTCAAGTCATCTTTGAATCAAGAGTCAGCTGTGTTTTATCTAAACCTATTCATGCTAGTTGTATTTGTTATTGTAAGTACGTAATTTAGATATTATATAAATCAATTAAATATTAGTGCAAAAAGAAAGATATCT
>PVJN01066149.1:0-10072 GCA_004026805.1 Lasiurus borealis
CCCCCCCCCCCCGCCAGCCTTGTTGCTCCTAACTGCTCCCCATTCCCAGTTCGGTTGCCCCTTACTGCCCCTCCCTGTTGGCCTGGTCACTCTATGCAGCCTGCTGTTAAGTTATTTGGTTGTCCCTCATTAACCCCCTGCCAGCCTTGTCACCCTCAACTGCTCCCCCACCAGCCTTGTTGCTCCTAACTGCCCCCACCCATCAGCCTGGTTGCTTCTTCCTGCCATTCCCTTTTGGCCTGGTCACTCCATGCAGCCTGCTGTCTCGTTGTTTGGTCATCCCTCACTAACCCTCTTGCCAGCCTTGTCACCTCATGCAATCTGCTGTTCATTCATTTGATCATTCCTCACAGATCCCCGGCCAGCCTTGTCACCCCACACAGCCTGCTGTTTGGTTGTTACTGTTACTGTGACAACATCTTGGACAATTGTATATTCTTCTATTATTAGTATAGAAGAGAAAACCATTGAGTTGAGTAGTTTTCCACAACAATCAAAGATATTTGCATTAAGAAAATAAGACACTCTAGTTAATCTATCCTTTTAAATTTTGCCCTTAGTAACTTAATCCATAATTATACAGTTGCTCCAGGACTTTTTATATTTGGGGATAGATTATAAAATCTTTATATAAGATCAATTACTTTTTTAGTAGATCAATTAGTTGTTCTCATGTTTTTTAATTACCCATAGGTGGTGAATTTTTGTGTTCTTGAATACCAAAAAGACTTTCAAATTGGGGATAATTATATAAAAAGTGATTTATGATAATGATATAATTGCATCTACATTTTATTTTAAAAATATTTACAAATTTATAATTTTCTTTCTAACATACAATAAAACTAAAATCAAAATAAAAAAATATGGCTATTGCCTTAACTGGTTTGGCTCAGTGGATAGAGCATTGGCCTATGGACTGAAAGGTCCCAAGTTAGATTCTGGTCAAGGGCATGCACCTTGGTTGTGGGCACATCCCCACTAGGAGGTGTGAAGGAGGCAGCTGATCATTGTTTCCAACTCTCTATTCCTCTCCCTTCCTCTCTGGAAAAAATATCAATAAAATATATTAAAGAAAGATTAAAAAATCTTTAAAAATTATGGCTATCACTTTATTTTTAAATTTAAATTTAATTGGAAAATGTTACATTTAAAAAAAGTAATTTTAGAGATTCATAGATGGCAAAAATAAATATGCTTAATGGTAAATAGAATAATTTCACAATAGCCAAAATCGGTTTGACTCAGTGGATAGAGAGTCTGCCTGAGGACTGAAGGGTCCTGGGTTCAATTCCGGTCAAGGGCATGTACCTTGGTTGTGGGCACATCCCCAGTAGGGGATGTGCAAGAGGCAAAAGATCAGTGTCTCTCTTTCACCGATGTTTTTAACTCTATCCCTCTCCCTTCCTCTCTGTAAAAAAAAATCAATAAAAAAATATACATAATTTCATAATATATAATAGTCACAAACTTCATATCCCTAGCAATAAAGATGTGAAATATATGAAGCAAAAAAGCAAAGAATTTCAAGGAGAGATTAAAAATAACATTATTGTAATGTAAACTTTTAATAGTGCATCTCAGAATCTAAGGAGTTATTCAAAGAGAAAATCATTGAATATACAGATGAGAACATTAAATATGTATAGAGTAGGTCCTTAGGTTACGTTGGAGATCCATTCCTATGGCACAACGTAACAGGACTTTCATCATAAGTCAGAACCCACCTACATAAGCACCTATGTCACAGAAATAATGAAGTGAAACAGTTTAAAAAAATTAAAAGAAAGATAACAACTTCTGACCTTTACTTGTGGTAAATAAATAATAAGAAATATAAAGCACATATGTACATATGTCAAAAAGATGGAACTTTTTTTTATATGTAAATAAATGGGAGATGTAACCACAAAACAACATACCTCGAGTCTGACTTAACTGGAAGACTGCCTGTATATATATAAAAAAAGCCTAAGCGACCATTACAAGGAAACAACTGGAACAACCTAAATTACTGGTCGCTATGATGTCCACTGACCACCAGCGGGAAAATGCTCAAAACAGGAGCTGCCCCTAGACCTCAGGCCCTGATAGCCAATGGGGCCTGCTGGCTAACATCCCAGTCCCTACTCCTGGCCAGTAGGCCCTGATAGTCTGATCCAGATAGTCTGGGCCCCTCTCTGGAACAGTGAACAGGAGTTGAGAGGTAGTGGATGTGGACAGCTAGGGAAGGAGGAGGGCGGGAGGGTGGGGCATCCTCTTGGTGGTGGTGTGCGGATAGCAGGGAGAGGAGGAGGCAGGAACCTGTTCTGCTCTGATTGCCAGCCTGGCCTACGGACCCCATCTGTACATGGATTTTGTGCACTGGGCCTCTAGTGTATTTATATGAAAATTCATGCACTGGAAGGGTGAGTCCCTTAGCCCAAGCTGGCCCCTCTCATAGTCTGAGAGCCCTCAGGTGCAGGAGGCAACCCAGTGGTCAGGGGAAGGCAATGCCCCCATCACACCTCTGCTGCTAGCACTGCTGGCAACGCAAGCCTCGGCTGGCCTTGGTTATCTGAGCCTCGGATGGCCCTGGGGGCTGAGCAATCGCTATTCCACGCTTGCCTTCATCTCAGGTTAGCCCTGGGCAGCTAGGGGGTTAAGAGGACTGGAGGACTCCAGAGACAGGCACACAAAGCTGTCAGGCCCACCTGGGGTCAGACCTACCCTTGCCACATGCCTACCACCCTGGCAGGTTTTAGGGGACTGGGTGCCACTATCTTGTGACTGTGGGCACCACGATATTAGAGGGTGTATCAGTCAATTAGTATATTCCCTCTTTATTGCCTGTGGGCTCCACCATTTTTGTGAGGGTATGATGGTCAATTAGCATGTTATCTCTTTATTTTATAGGACTAGACACCTGGTCCATGAATTTCATGCATGGGTGGGGCCCCTCAGGATGGCCTCCTGGATTCAGACCCCAGCTTTCAGCCCCATCTTTCACCCCCAGACTTGTAGCACTGCAGCCCTGCTTGTAATCCTGCTGTGGCGTGGCATTGACCCTTCACCTGCTACATCATCCCACCTGCAGGGCCATCAATTGTGGCTAGGCCCCCTGCCTAGCTCCTTCAGTGCTTGGAAGCCAGATAGTGGCCCCAACCCCTGCCACTGCTGCTGTTGCTGCTGCCGCTGGTTGCTGTCTGTGGGGCCATTGGTGGTATAATCAGACCCACTCACAGCTGCCTTGGCCTGGCAGTGCTCGCTCACCTGCTCCTCCATCTCACCGAGGTCCTGCTCTCATTGGGGCCCATCAGGGCTGGCAGTGCCTCCACTGTTGCCTACTGCCAGGGCTGCATAGCTGAAGCCCACCATGTTTCACGCTGCCCCCTGGTGGCCAGCTCATGTCATAGCAAGCAGTCGAACTCCCAGGATCTTGGTTTGAACTGTTGGTCAAAGTACTGCCCCAGGGGACAATTTGCATATTAGGCTTTTATTATATAGGATACTATAAGCCCAATATGAAGAAGACATCATGAACTTGTTAAAGTGAGACATGATTGTGTGTATTAGCAACAAATAATTGTAAATAAAATTTTAAAAAATAATGCCATTTGAAATATAAGAATATGGAGCAGAACCTACTTTAATAAATTATTATGTATAGGACTGCTAAACTGAAAATTAAAATATTGCTGAGAGAAAGCGAAATGACTTAAATGTAGAGACATACTAGTACTATGGTTTAGGTTAGGATATTCAATATTAAGTTGTCAATTCTTTCTAACACTATCAAAATAGGCAATAAAAAAACTGGTTAAAATCTTAGATATTATTTTATTTTGTAGAAATTGACAAGTTGATTCTAAAAGATAAATGAAAAAAGCAAGGACTTAAGAGTACAAAAAAACAATTTTGAGAATTATGGACAAATTTGAAAGAATTGCAGTATTTTATTTAAACAATATAACACTCCAGTTATCTAGACATCATGGCATTGGCATAAAGATAACTATTTAGGTAGTTGGAACAGAATAGAGAATCCTAAAATAGACTCACACATATAAAAGCATTTGATTTTGGTAATGATGTTAAAGCCACTCAATGAGGAAAGGACAATTTTTCAATGGATTATAGAATCCATTGAATGGATTAACAAAATGAGAAGATGTATAGCATCATTAGTCATTAAGAAATGCAAATCAAAACCACAATGAAATAACACTACCTGCTATCTAGAGAGGAAAAATTTAAAAAGGTTATTCCCACCAAATTTTGGCAAGAAATTAGAGCAACTAGAATGCTCATGTACTACTTTGAAAAACAGTTTGGTGTTTTCATAAAAATTTAAACATAGGTCTACCATTAGAAACAGCAGTTCTTTTCCAAGGTATTTAGCCAAGAGAAAAAGCCATATATGCCAATCTTTCTGTAATAAACAGAAACGGAAGACAACCGAAGTTCTTCAATATGGAGTGGATTAACAAGATTCTGTAAGATCTGTTCAATGAAATAATATCCAGCAATAAGAAGAACAAACTATTGACACATCCCTGAAAGATTAATTTCAAAAGAAATATGCTTTATGAAGGAAACCAGGCCAGAAAAAAATGTAGTTTTCATTATATGAAGTTTTATAAATAAAAAATAATCTACATTGATGGGACACATACCATACTGATAACAGTTGGCAGTTGGTATCTGGGAGATTATGCAATAGGAAGAGAGAATAATGGATCCATTAGAGAGGCGGGGGCTGGGTGGGCAAAGTGGGGGAAATGGGGAGATCCTTAACAGTATCAACAATAAAAATAAAGTTAAGCCCTAACTGGTTTGACTCAGTGGATAGAGCGTCAGCCTGTGGACTGAAAGGTCCCAGGATTGATTCAGGTCAAGGGCATATACCTTGGTTATGGTCACATCTCCAATAGGGAGTGTGCAGGAGGAAGCTGATGGATGTTCTCTCTCATCTATGTTTCTAATTCTGTATCCCTCTCCCTTCCTCTCTGTAAAAAATCAATAAAATACATTAAAAATAAAGTAAGAAAAATAGCATAAGGTATCTTTAGGGTGACAAATATTCAATATCTTAATTATGCAGATTGCTTAACATGCATATTTTTATCAAAATATATCAAATTGTAAACTTATGTCTAATTCATTTTGTATTAAGCATATTTCATTAAATCTGTAAAGTATAATAGAAAAGTAAACCCAAAACAAGTATTACAAAAGAAAAAGGAGAAATAAGTTAGGATTTTTGAAGTAGAAAACATTACCAAGAAAACTGAAACAAATAACAAAAGAATAAATCCAAACCAAAGGTTGGTTATTTTAAAAAGGCAAGTGAAATAGGTGGTCATCAAACAATATAGAGAGAAAAAGAGAAAAGCTACAAATGATACTATAAGTTAAAAGAAGTGTATGGCAATATATGTAGAGAGGTTTAAAATAATAAAAAATGGTATAGCCAAAACGGGTTTGGCTCAGTGGATAGAGCGTTGGTCAAGAGCATGTATCTTGGTTGTGGGCACATCCCCAATAGGGGGTGTGCAGGAAGTGGCAGATCAATGTCTCTCTCTCATTGATGTTTCTAACCTTCTATCCCTGTCCCTTCCTCTCTGTAAAAAAAAAAAAAAATCAATAAAATATATATTTTTAAAAATGGTGTAAATTATTTAATAATAGATTTTAAAACTAGATAATATGGACAATTCCCAAAAGAGTAAAAATCACCAATTTAAAAAAGATGATTGAAAATGGAAATAATTTTCCAACACATTTTGGAGGCTAACCAGAAATGATATCAAAACTGGATGAAGAAATTGGCAAATGTGTTTTTTCTGAAAAGTACAAGAACAATTTCATACCATAAAGCACTGATTAAATGAAAAAAAAATATTAATAGTAGATGTAGGGAAAAGAATTCAATTTTATTTAACACTCATTCATAATATAACATTTAGGTCAATTAAAAATAGAAGGAAACTTCATCACCTTCATAAGGTGTTCCTGTCAAAAACCTACAGAAATATGCACCGCTAAATACAGAAGGATTCCTTGTGAAATCAAAAAGAATTTAAAGAGATTTAATATTTTTCCTTTTTCTCAACATAATATTACAAGTTCTAGTCTTTGTAATAAGACAAGAAATAACACATATAAATGATAAGGTTTTTGAAAGGAAAATTACATTCTTATTATTAAAAGACAATGTGTTTAAGTACATAAATAATTCAAGAAGATCTATTTTAATTTATAATAATTAAGGAGAGAATTCAGCAAAGTTTTTGGAAAGTAATCACTACAGATCAATTTCTTGGGGTTTCCCCTGAAAGCAGAACTTAAAACAAAAATTTGGGTATAATTAATTAATTTTTTAATCTTTTTTTTTCTTTTAATTGATTGTAGAAAGAGGAAGGAAGAGAGAAAGAGAAAAACATCAATCAGTTGCCTTCTGCTTGCCCCACAACCTGAGTATGTACCTTGACTGAAATCAAATCCTCCACCTCGAAGTACACACTGGGATAATATTCAACCAACTGAGCCATCCGGCCAGGGAAGCTAGTTAACTGTTGATAGGAACTCAAGGAGCAGTAATAAGGACAGAACAAACAAGAGAAGGAACAAAAACCAAAACATGGGTGAATTATTTGAGGTCACTGCTATAGACAATGGGTGTTTGATTTACTGTGATATCTGGGAAGCACACAGACTTTCAGAATTGCTGGTTCAAAGGAGAGGATGCTGGATCATTTACTACGGCTTCTGTTCTCCACTGGGCTTCTGTGAACTCAGAGAAGTCCCTAGGAGCCTTTCACAGGGAACTGTCTGCCACATTTGAGTCTTAAATCAGAGGTAGTGGAGGGGATGTGACACAAGACCCCAAAGGCATCAGTGACAACCAAGAAAATAATACAGTTTTTTTTAAAGCATTTCTATTTTCTATTTATCATCTATCTGTCTATTTATCTATATATCTATATCTATCATCTATCTGTCATCTGTCATCTATCTATCATCTATTTGTTTATCATTTATCTAATCTATCTGAAACTAAGCCCAATAAAAGATATTTTCAATCATTGTAGCAAAAAGTTATAACATATTATAAAAGGTCATAATTGTAGAGGTATCATGTTCATAATGGGAACACTCAGTGTCTTAAAGGCAATACTTAACTTCAAATTTAATAATAAATTCAAAGTAATTAAAGCAACACTTTTAGTGGAATTTGATAAGATATATGTATATGGAGGCAAATGTAATGGGAACAAATGGGAACTAGATTAGTCAAGATAACTGAGTGAGAATCAAAGAAGACTTGCCATCTATAAGATTTTAAGACTTATTACAAAGCTGGAGAAACATTTAGAAAGGTCTTTCTTTTGAAGCCAGGAGAGGGAAAAATCTATAATTTAAAGGCAAACCTCAGACTTACATTTGCAATCCACTTGACTGATAAAAGATCAGTGTTTGTATACATAAAGAATGATAAATAACTAAAAAGACAATCCAACAGTAAGGTGGGTAAAGGAATGAGCCCGAAATTCACTTAATAGTAATTACAAATAGACAATAAAATATGAAAACAAATCCTTAGTAACCAGGAAAATTTTAGATTTTTACAATTTTACATTTATCAGATTGAGGGGAAAAAGTCCTAAAGTAATAACTATCGGTAAATATACGGTACAGGGAATGCTCTTGCATTTGTGAATTGCTTTAAGTGAGTTTTGAAACATAACTTTGTGGATCATTTTTTCCAGAATCAAACAAATCTGATACTGAATATACCCACTAAAATCTATTGTAGTTTTGTTCATTGCTATATCGCTAGCACCTGTATCAACATCGGGTATATATTAGGTTCTAACTAAGTGCCTTGTATGAGTACCTTTTAAAAACATATTTTTATTGATTTTTAGGGAGAGAGGAAGGGAGAGGTAGAGAGAGAAACATTGGCTGCCTCCTGCACGCACCCTACTGGAGATCAAGCCTTCAACCCCGGCATGTGCCTTGACCAGAATCCAACAATCAACTGTAGACCTCTCAATGCATGGGATGAAACTTAATCAACTGAACCACACTGTCCAGGGCAGTAATCTAAAGTAACTTTTTAATGTATAATCAATGATTTTCAAAATTAGTGGTTTAAAACAACATACTACTGATTAGTTTGTGAGCAAGCAACTTGGGCTGAAATAGTTCATCTCTGCTTTCTCATAATGCCATTTCTCCCAAGTAGTTTTAGGCCTTGACTGGGATATGTGAGGCTTTTCTCCTCAGGCTCTTTATCATCATCCTTCAGGAGATCAGCTTGGATTTTTTCAAATGATGTCCAGAGTATCCAGAAGCAAGAGACGGCAACTGCAAGGTGCACACAGATTTTAAGCTTTTCCTTTCATCACTCTTGCTAATATCTATAGAGAAATATGAAGACTATGAAATTTTATTTTACCTCTAAGCTAACAAATTAACCTTCTCTCATTTTCTGGTACCTGGCAGAAAATACATGTCTCTTGGTTCAGAGGCAAAGGATTTTGTTACTCCGAGCACAGCAAGTAGCATGAATAGGTATCATGTTTTCATTGCCTCTTGAGTCATAGAAGAATAACACAGAAGGGGATGCTTCAAATGCAGTTAGTTTCAATCACAGCTGATGAACTCTGAGCTTATAGAACCTAAACTTTTTACAAGCAGCTGCAAGCAAATCTGCCTTAGCCCACAGGAAGACATCATCTTTATGGTGTAGGATGTTAAGCAAATCTGCCCTTTGCTCTGTAGGGAGACACTATCTTTATCTCTTAAGGCCATTTGCTAAACAAACATACTTGAAAAGATCGGCTGGATGGAACAAAAGGCCAATTACTGCTTTACTTGTTATATGTGTAGAAATGTGAGAAGGCCATAGAGAATTATCAGCCAACAAAGTCCCTTTTGGACAAAGAGTAACATGCAAACTTTAGGGTCAATATGGGAGGAGACATTTACAGGAGCATGGATGGATGGAGGCATGATTCATTGAAAGTCACTACTGAAATGCTTTATAACATTCTTCTATTCAACAATTTACACATATATACAAGGCGATATGTACAAGGATGTCCACTACAATACTTTCTTTGGTATAACATGAAATATTAGATATTATTTAAAAGTTCATAAAATGAGGAATGGATATATAAATTATATATTCATATGATAAATGACAATAATGGTTAAAATAATAATAATGAGTAACCTTTATTGAGTGTATTTTACCTGCAAGGCATTGTTATAAATAACTTATTTGCACCATGTCAGCTCAGAAAGAGTTTATGATATATCAGAGGCAGACATTTGACCAACACTTGCGATCAAATGCAGTGGTTGACCTCATATACGCTGTATCCAATGGATGTTTAGAATAAAAAATGGAATAAAAAATAAATTGTGGTTGGAGATAGTATGAATCCATTTATATGAAATTTAAGACAGAAAACAATAGTATTTGTTCATTATTTTAATTTCATATCTTCAGTTTTCTCTATTATTTCATAAATCTATGTGGGACTTCCAAAGAATTTTAAGCTTTGCTTTGCTTCTCCTGCTGAACTTTTGCTCCTCTTTCCACTATTAAAAGTATATATATTATATTTAAAGATGTTGGTCTAATATTGAAGCCAAGACAAGATTAGTAAAGGAGAGAGAATGGCTTGCTCAGCCTTCAGGTGGTCCTTCTATAGAGTTCTTCTGGGCTCCTAGGAATATTAATATGTCTCTGCTGCTATTAACTTACACATTTATTTTTTATACAAACATAATAAATATTATTTTCACATTTGTCTTTTGACTTTTTCTGTTATTTAAATTGCATTCACCAAACTTTTAGATTTTTTTCATTTCTCCATGAAAACCATTGCACATTTTTATCATATCCTCTGATATTTTACCATTCCCTTTTTTGTCAAAGATTTTTATAAAATATCTTGCTTAAACATATTGAAGTCCTAAGATTTCTAATGAAATTCAACTAATATTTATTGAACCACTTGGCTATTCTTGTCATAGGTAGCATGTGGATGAATAAGATATGGTTCCTGCCTTT
>PVJN01066150.1:0-10071 GCA_004026805.1 Lasiurus borealis
GCAAGGCGACGTGCTGAGCCGTAGGTAACCTCACCTAGAGCAGCCGGGGCCCTGCCCTTTCCAGCCCCAGTAATGAAAGGTGAGTCCTAGGACGGCCCTGTCTATTAGGTAACATGAAAAGGAAGCTCAGAGAGGGTAGGAAATTTGCCTCAAGTCACACAGCCCCACATGAAAGACTAGAACTCAGGTCTTTGCTGTTCGCCCCTCCTCTCACGCCGCATGGAGGTGAGCTCCAGCCGGATCCGCCTCTCTCAGGGAGGAGGGGAGTGTTAACACAGCTGAGCTTGGCATTCTCTGTTCCTCCTGACACCGGTTACGCCAGTGGAGCTCACTCCCTGGCTCGGTGGGCAGGCACGTCCCCGGACTCAGCGAGACAGGCGGGGCAGGTGGTAACGTCTCCCACGCTCTCTCCATGGACAAGGCGGAGGAGTGGCCACAAGGTCGTGTTGCACGTGGTAAGATCCCACAATCTGCTCCTCACCCCACCCCTCACCCAGAGAACGCCCTGCGGGATGCATCCAGAGGGTGTCAGTTAAAGGGGACGTGGGACCAACATGCAGGAGGATCTCCATTTACCCGCATGGGCTTTCTCTGCTCCTGGCTTTGTCCTCATCACCCCTCCTTCCTCCCTTCAGCCCTATGTGTACATCAAGCACCTGCTGTGTCCAAACTGCCAGGCGGTGGGATATCATGGAGAGCAGAGCAGACATAGTCCCTGACTTGGTGGTGTTCACAGCTGATGGGGCAGACAGGCAACTCAGCACAAGCAATGGCCATTCAGGGTGGCAGGTGCCATGACTAGAAGGTAAGGTCTCATAGGAGCACTGGACTGGGGAGGCAAAGGGGGAGAGGGTGGCACCCACACTGAGAGGTTAAGTATCCAGGTGAAGGGTGTGGGACAGGAGCAGATGCCACCCAAAGAGAATACTATGCACAGAAGTCCACATTTCGGACAGAACAAGAGATCCTGCAAATAGACCAGTGTGGCTAGAACAGGGACATGAGGCTGCCACTGTCGTGAATAAGTGAGCACACCAGGCCTTCCAGCCAGAAAAAAGAAACGAAGTAAGAAGATCACCCAGCCTAGTTCTAGGCCCCAGAACAAAGGAAGTCCCTGGCCTTTCCTCAAGTTGTCTGACTTCCCAAAGCCAACTTTATCCCTGGCTTCTGCTGCTAATACCTGAGTGTGTCACAGCCTTTGAGGGCATTGGAGCGGGGAGTGCATGGCTGATTCTCACCATGAATGAACTTGGCCTGAGTAGTAACCTGGGCAAGTTTGCTCTGTGCTCTTTTCTTGAAATCCCTGTTGTGTTATTTCCTCCTGAAGTCTGACTCCAGTGAACTTATTTACAAAATAGTTTTATGGTTTGGGTTTGGGGGAAGGGGGGTTAAAGGAAAGGGTAGGGGGAGGAGTTAGCTTCTCTTTTCTAAAAGCTTTTCTCTCTGACTCCTCCTTTCACTTAAGGACTGCATGGAATTGCTGAGAAGAGAAGAGAAACAGATTCAAGGTTAAGCTTCCAGAAGGAACATTTGAAGCCTTGTCACTGAGCTGGCCTAACAGGAAACCTGTGGCTGAGTGACAGGCTGTGGAGGAGCCGGCAGCAGTGGGAGATGCTTAGGTCAGGAAGTAGCTCCCTGGGCTTGAGGGCTTTCGTCACTGCACCAGCACCCAGCACAGCCTTGCAGCCCCAGGGTTGTGGGGTGGAATCTGGTCCCCACCCCTCCTGTTCACCTTGTGTAAGTCCCTTATCCTTTCTCATCCTCAGTTTCCTCTTCTGTAAAATGGGAATAATTAAAACCCGCTTCATCGGGCCTTTGTGTTGTATAAGGGACCAGGAGCAAAACATGCCCTCAGCACATGTGGCTTTGCTTCCAATCCCTGGGCCCATAGGCACCACCCCAGGGCTCAGGTCCAAGGATGGGTCACTGTCCCTGAGAAGGGGCAGCTAACAGGGATACAGGGGCGTTCAGCCTGCAGAGGGAAACAGAGTCCTATATTAACTAAAAGAGGTGAAGCTGGGAAGGGCCCAGCTGGGAGATATGGGAACACATAGCATGAAGGGGGAGGAGCAGGAAGGGCTGGGGCGCCAATGAAAGCTGAGGTCTGGTTAGCATAACTCAGCCCCAGCGTCAGGGTCTGATAAGATGTCAGCAGGACCAATATTGAGCCCAGAGTGGGAGGCTGGACACCTCCCACCTCAAGTCAAGCTTGACCCTGACACCTGGGCACCAGCCGAGACTACTGCTAAGTCTAATGGCCCCCACTGCAGGGAGGGGGGTCTCCCAGGATGGCCACCCAATATGACAGGTTGCTGGGGGCTGGGAGGGGATAGGCACCATGTCCTACCTCCTAGTTTCCGCTTCCCAAGACGGATGGGGACACAACTATTGCCGGATGTGGCCACCTTTCTTGCCACCTAGTTCTGATCCCTAAGGAGCTCCTGCTGAGCCCTCCCTGACTCTGAAGAGATGCTGCTAACCACAGCCAGTGATAGAAGTCAGGTTGCCTTTTGGTTCCAGTGCTGGTGAGCGTCCCCACTCCCTCTCAGGGCTGCCACACTCCGGTGGGTCCTCTCGTCACAGCGGCCAGTCTCCCCTGCCACTCAGCACTGGCAGTTCTGATGGATGAGATGTCACCAAGTAGAAGCACCCACCGGCTTGCACCTGTCCCTAAGTCCCTAAGCAGGCACAGAAAGAGCACTGTGCTCAGTGCCAAGCCTTCAAGTTCTCGTTCAGCTGCCTCAGGTGTGTGGCTTTGGGGGAAGTAGCTCAGCTCCCTGGCCTTTATTAGTCATCTTTAAAATGGGAATAATACCACCATCACCACCATTCCCATCTGTGGGAGCCATGCCAGAGTCACTGGATATTCAAGGTCAATTAGAAAGTGAAGTCCTTGTTGTTAGCACGACGATGACAAGGGCCATTCTGAATATGGGAATCTTAATCAGTATGTTCAAGACTAAGATGCCATCCATACACAGGTGCAAGGACAGCACTCTCACAATACACTGTGCACATGTGCCTTTCTGTAGCCAAAATATGATGTTACTATTGGCAAGAGGCCTTTTTGTCTAAGTGCTATAATCCATGTGACTGACCAGCTAGAGTGGTGCAGAAAGCAGGGAGAGGCTGCAGAGGCTAGAGAGAGGCTACTGAGGCTGCTGAGGTTAGGAGCTCAGGGGCACGGCTATGTGAGGGTTAGGTCTAGAGGCAGCGGGCGACTGCTCAGATAATGACTGTGGGTACAGAGGCTACTGCTACTTTGTGGGAAAGATGTATTTGTTCATCAACTGGTATAAAGCTGCCTATTGAAACTTAGTTGTGAAGAACTATTTTGTCTGGTGGCCATATGGCCACTGGCTCCTACAATGAAGACGCACTCTTATACACCCACAACTTCTCATGGCTGCTCTGTCTACCACCAAGCATCCAAGAAGGTCCAGCCCCAGTTTACCCAGAGCCAAAACAAGGAACTCCCTTCAATGGCATATGATGTCTGAGAGTTAAAATAATGCATTGTTTGCTGAAACTGGTTTGGCTCAGTGGAGAGTGTCAGCCTGAAGATTGAGGGGTCCCAGGTTCTGTTCTGGTCAAGGGCATGTACCTTGGTTGTGGGCACATCCCCAGTGGAGGGCGTGTGGGAGACAGCTGATCGATGTCTCTCTCTCATGGATGTTTCTGACTCTCTGTCCCTCTCCCTTCCTCTCTGTAGAAAATCAATAAAATATATATTTTTTAAAATAATGCATTGTTTCATAAACGGGAACCTAATTACTTCCTCAGCTTTGCACAGCATCTCAGCGTGCCAAGCACTTCGCCTTGAGCATCTCACAGAAATCACACGAGGGAGTGGGAGGGGCTGGTCTTCCCAAGGTCCTGCCACGGGTAGTATGGGAGGGGCCGAAGCCAATGGCTAGGGACTCCGGGTGACTCCAATGATCATCTAGACATTGAGGAAACATTCATTCTGAAATAGCAAACATGAAAAGAGGAAGAGACATCAACAGAAACTAGTATATTTGGTGAAAAAAGGGCAGATATAACCCAACAGAAAGCCTCGCCTACAGGTTCTGCTGAGCTAAACCCAGAGTGAGCAGAAGCATATGGGGCAAGGGGCGGGGGGGAAGGAGTAGGTAATAAAAACAATCAAAGAAATCATTTTTTTAAAAGCTTTACTCCATTTCAGACTGTGTACAGAGTGTTCACATTGGAAAACCCCATGTAATCTTCAAAACAACCTTATCAGAAAGGTGCCTCTATCAGAAACAAACATCCAACTTAACTGGTTTGGCTCAATGCAGCATCACCCTACAGACTGAAGGGTCCTGGATTCAATTTTGGCCAAGGACACACATACCCCAGTTGTGGACTCAATCCCCAGTACTGGGTGTGCAGGAAGCAGGTGATCAATGATTCTCTCTCATCATTGATGTTTCTATTTCTCTCTCCCTATCCCTTCCGCTTTGAAATCAATAAAAATATATTTGGGGTGGGGGGGAAGAAAGAAAGAAACTTCCAATTTTATTTTTTCAAAATTTAATAAGATATAGAAGTTGGAATTTATTGGTTCCTTTGTTGTCACTGATTAAAATAACCATGAGATTTTTACTATCTGTCCAGTTCATTATTTTTATTTGGAGCCTCCCTGATAGTGAACTACAAATGGGTTGTGAGTATGGACCCCTCAGCCTGAAGCCTCAAGGCCAAATCCCTCCAGCTGGGAGCAGTTCTTCCGTTTAACCACTTTACTTCCACGTATCATTTTCTAAGTGAGCCACAAAGTGAAAATCTTGAGAATTTCTGTCAATGGTCTGCCCTGTGATGTCTCTGACTTCAGGAAGTGTTAAATCCCACTGAGTTCAAAAGATATACCATATACTCTTTTGCCAAAGTTTGATTTCGGATAGTTTTGTCTAATTTCTTTTCTTTCATTAGTCTGAAATACCTTTTTTATTGTTAAACTCAAAATTATAAAAGTGGAATAATATGTATTATTGCCCTGGTCCAAAGAAACAGTTTATATAAATGTGACTACTACTTGCCCTTTGGGAGAACCCAATGATGAGGGAGGAGGGGAGAACAATAGGAAAAGTGGGAGGAATAAGGGGGAAATGAGGCTCCTCGGTTATGAGTCTAGAGTAAAATGTGTTCTCTGTGGACAAACACAGTGAAAAGGTGACTCTCTAGGGAGGGTGGAGATAGAAAGGGGGCATGGCTGGGGAGGGGAAGACTGAAAGCTCTAAGGGATGGGGCTGGGGGTTGAGTGGAAGAGATGCTGAAACAACCAAAGGCCAGGGGTGCTCATATAGCCACACTGTTTTCCACTCTGCTGGGTCGCAGGTACTCGTAGGGCATATCCAGCTTTGTATTCCGGATCTCAATTTCCTTATCCAGGGCAGCCAGCTCCTCCCTGAACTTCTTCAGCGCAGCTTTGGGCTCAAGGCCTGAAAAGTACTCCTCCTCATGCTGGCCCAGAGCCACCTGAGATGAAGAGAGAAGCAGCTGAGAGCCTTATAAACCCCAGTTTGGAGTGCCACACCTCCCCATAGCTGCCCCCTTCCTCAGGGAACAGGCCACCTGGCTCTCACACTAATGGGCTGACGTCTGCCCAGTTGCCAGGTAATGGACATCTGGAGAGAAGCCTGATGAAAGTTGGGCAGTGTTGCCATCACCGTCTCCAGTGTCACATCCTTGGTGTTCGGTGGGGGCAGCCGCATTGTGCAGGGTGCGTTAGGGACCCAAGCATACCAATCCAGCTAAGAAGAAGCAGATATCTAGAATCAAAGTCTGCTAAGCACAAAAACTCCTTAGCCACCAGCACACAGCCCATCCCCCACACACCTACTCCTGGTACAATTGTCCACTGCCCCCCTATAACAAGTACCTGGCCCAGGTGGACAGAGGAGTGCTGTCCAGTGCAGGTGAAGATGCACATGGTGACAAAGTGGCAAAGCTGGTCCCGGGACTCTAAGGACATGGGAAATCCTGCAAGAGGTAAGGAGAATTAGAAGCCGGGAGGCCAGGAACAGAAACAGAGCTCAGAGAAGGTGAGCTGGGAGAAAGAAAGGATTCTGAGGAATTATTACTGACATGAGCTTGAGTTGTGGTGGGAGAAACAGGGAGATCTCCTGGGAGGGCCCTACTCAGTGGGGTACTGGTATGGCTCACACCGGCTCACAAGAGTCAGTTATGTTAAATGTTCAGGTATGTAGCAAGCTGGTGACATCACAATAGGAGCTGTGGTGAAAATATTTACACCATGAAAATGGGCAAATGCTACAAATCAGAGCTTTTTTTTTTTTTTTTTTTTCCAGAGAGCCAGTTGTTAAGCATTTATGAGCAACCACTGGTCCCACTGCATCTGGGACCTAGAGGGATTCTTCTTGCATAAGTACCTGAAAAGGCCATTGGGCATTTTAATAGGGGTTGGACATACCTCTGGAAAGTTTCATAGAAGCAGAGAGGGTTCTGGGGATGTTCCCAAGAGGAATCATCTAAACTGGTGTTCTCAGGGCAGGGTCTCAACTCACCTTGGTCCTGAGCCCCTAGCAGGCCAATTTCAGTAATCTCTCGACACCAGGTCTGCAGTTCAAGGTCCTCTTTCACCGCCTTGTCCGTCTTACAGTGAAGACTCACAATTCCCTCCACATAGCTGTCAGCCAAGGGGTTGTGTCAAGAGAGCTGAAACTGACAGGGAGCCTCCAGGCCCTCTGCTCCTTGCCCACATGGCCAGGTCAGGACACCCAGCCCTCCAACACAGATCACCTGTTCTCTCAAGCCACTCCCTGATCACCCATCCTACCCCCAAGACTTGCCTTCCCCTTGCCTCACCGATAGATGATTTCCCAGAGCCGCAGAGCATCCTGAGCATAGTAAGAAGACTTGACTCCCAGAAGCCCCCGGTCAGTCAGGTCATCAGGGGGACAGAATGACCTATATGTTAAATAGGCTCTTGCACGCCTAAGCAGCTCCACATGGCCTCCCCCACCGGTGCTCACCACCTGAGAAGCAAGGATGGGCAAGGTCAGGCAACTCCACTTGCCAAAGGCCAGAGCCAGAGGAAGCATGAGCTCCAGAAACCCCCTTCTCTCTTCATACCTGGTCAAAAACGCCCTGTTCAGAGACCAGCCCAGTCCTGGCTCGCACATTAATTTCCATGGTGTATCGCAGGTGGGGGATTATCAGCTGGAGGAAGAGAGCAGGGAAGAACAAGTCAGGAGGGACCTGCGGCAAGTCCCTGCAGGAAATTAGAACTGAAGAAGAGGAAAGGTGCCAGGTCTTCAGGAAAAGCAGAGACATGAAGTTCAGTGGTTCCTCGACACCAAGAGTGTTTAATCAAATTGTAATTCATTCCACAAACCATGGACTTATTGATGTATGATAATGGGAAGAAATCATTCTCCTTTTCTTTTCATATGGCTGTTCAAGTTCTAGTTCAATGTTTCTCAACCTTTTTCATTATCACTCCTCTACAGAGCCTTTTCAGGTAGTGTTTCTTCTCCCCCCAACCAGTGAAATTTCAATGCTGCACTATACTATATGTTATGTACTATATATGTGTGTATACTTTATTTTTTCATTGACTTCAGAGAGAAAGGGGAAGGGAGAGAGAAAGAGAGAAACATCAATGATGAGAAAGAAATCATTGATCAGCTTTCTCCTGCACACCCCCTACTGGAGATGGAGCCCACAAGCTGGGTATGTGGCCTTGACCAGGACTGAATCTAAGACCCTTTAGTCCGAAGGCCAACACTCTATCCACTGAGCCAAACAAGCTAGAGCTGTATATATGTGCTTTATACATAAAATATTCTAAGTTTTTGCACCCTAGAACTTTTCCATGGTTCTGGACCTACTGAAACCCCCTGGGAAGGGTCTAATTGCCTCCATTGGAATGCATGCTCTATCCCGCCTACCTGCAGAACTTCCTCTCCTCCCTTCTCACTTTTGTTCATTACACTCATCTCCTTTCCATTCCGCAAACATGCCATGCTTGCTCCTGTCTTGGAACCTCTGTGCTATTTTCAGCTGTTCCCTCTGCCCAGAATAATGTGCACCTTGATCATCTCAAGGCTGGCTCCTCAGAGACTCATTCTCTATGTCATCTCAACAACAGAGCCTTTCCTGGCCACTCGTCTGAACTCGACATCACATCACTCTGCTTTGATTCTTTGCATTGTACTTATCACAGCTGATCTGTCATAATACAGTCTTCATTGGACTGTAGCCCAAAATAGACATGAAAATTCCCAAAAGCAAAATCATCTAGAATGGTTCTTGCCCCATTGGAGGCACCCAAAAAGAAAAGTTAATGGGTGAATACTCAGTTCAAATTGTCTGTTTAAAAAAAAAACGGGCCACTGTTGTGACCTGAGCCTGTCTAACTGGCCTGTGTGTTACTACTATTTTAAGAGAGGTCAAAACTGGCTGGAAAAGACTTCTATGTTATTTGCTTGGTCTTCCCTTTTGTGATGGAATTCTCAGTCATTTGTGGGCACTGTCTATATACTGTAGGTTCATCAATCAGTGCTTTATACATAAAAAGAGCAAGACTGGGGGGAGAATCCAAGATGACGGCATAGGTAAACACCTACACTGCTGCCTCGTACAACAATTTCAAAACTACAACTAAAAGACAGAACGGACATCATCCAGAACCACAGGAAAACTGGCTGAGTGGCAGTTCTACAGCTAGAGGGAAGGAGAGGGGCTCACGGAGACCCAGAGGAGCTGCAAAAAGCTGAGGTACAGAGACCCACACACTTGGAGAGCGGGTGCCAGAATACCTGGCTGGTTTTCTCTAGCAGGAGGGAAACAGAGACTCTCAAAGGCATTGAACCCCTTATCTTACAACACTAAACCCCAAATCCAGCTGAAACTCATACGGGGGGAGTTTGGACTGTGAAAAGGGAGAGGTGCACGGAAATTTAGGGGAGTCGCAAGAGATCAGAGGTCTGCTGGAACGCACGGCACTGCGCAGAGGACAGATTGCTGATTGTGCCGCTGGCTTTAGCGAGTGGGCGGGAGACAGACGCTCCCAACTGTGCCACTTCTGATTCCACTGAGCCCCTGTTTCAGGTGAAACCCCAGGGACCTAGCCTTGTGTGGTCCTGGAGCGCACGGGAGCCGGAGGGGCAGCGGTCTAGAGGCACTGCGGGCATGCGTGCATAAGGATCGCGCCAGTGATTATACAGTCATGTGAGTCTCAGGGGCCATGGAGGGCGGGGCCGACTGGAAGGCAAGGCGGTCCCTTAAGCCCTCAGACTCCACCCATCCCAAGCTCAACAGAGGCTTCTTCGGTTTTGCAAGTCTGGTATCATAAGGCTGAATCCAACACAGAAGTTCTCCCGGCATAGTGAAAATGCCGAGACAAGAGAAGGGATCACAAACAAAAGAAATGGAGGGTAAAAAACGACTGGATAAAGAGTTCAAAACCACGCTTATAAGGTTTTTCAAGAATATGCTAGAAAAGTTAGTGAGAGCCAAGAGGAGATGAAAAAGGACCAACTAGATACACTGACTGAAATAAAAAATATTATACAGAGTCCTAACAGCAGACTAGAGGAAGGCAAGAATCAAGTCAAAAATTTGAAATATAAAGAAACAGAAAACATTCAACTGGAAAAGCAAAAAGAGAAAAGAATCCAAAAATGTGAAGATAATGTAAGGAGCCTCTGGGACAGCTTCAAGCGTACCAACATCAGAATTGTGGGGGTACCAGAAGAAGAGACAGAGCAAGATACTGAAAACCTATTTAAAGAAATAATGACTGAAAACTTCCCACATCTGGTGAAAGAAATAGATTTACAAGTCCAGGAAGCACACATAACCCCATATAAAAGGAATCCAAAGAGGACTACACCAAGACACATCATAATTAAAACACCAAGAGCAAAAGACAAAGAGAATATTAAAAGCAGCAAGAGGAAAACAGTTCATTACCTACAAGGGAGCACCCATTCGACTGTCAGCTGATTTCTCAACAGATACGATGCAGGCCAGATGGGAGTGATGAATAGCAAGAACCTACAACTAAGAATACTCTATCCAGCAAAGCTATCATTCAGAATT
>PVJN01066151.1:0-10071 GCA_004026805.1 Lasiurus borealis
AAAAATAGATCCAGAGACAAATGGCAGGGGAGGTGTATGTTTGGGGGGTAGGGGGGTGTTAGAGAGCAACCCAAGGACTTGACTTAGATGCATGCCTATTAGCATAACCAATGAACACAGACACTTGAGAGGTGGGGACTTGCCCAGGGTGGGAATCACTGGAGAGGTCAATCAGGGAAAAAGGAGACATGTAAAATTTGGGACAATAAATTTTTTAAAAAAAGAAAAAAATTGAATAAACTTGGTTTTATGGAAAAGAAGAAATAAAATAAAAAGGGCAAACCAACAATGAAAGATGGAATTTAGGAAATAGAGGCTACATCTGACAAGCGAATTTTCAAGATGATGGAAAAAGGAAATCCCAGGACCTTTTCAGCAGACCCTCCAAGGCAGAAGTCTTCCAAAAAATAAACGTAATTGGAGGAAAGCCTCCAATAAATAAAACTTTTTTCCACAGCATTATTTTGGTTACTTTATTTCGAAGACACTGCCCTTCACTGACTCTCTCCTGCTTACCAAATAGTTGTTTGTGATTTTTACCTGACACTTAAGGACAGACTCTTAAGATGCTTTGGTCCATATCCTCTACCAACATAACTCTAATATACCCCTCATCTAAGTACTCTAACTCAGTTCTAAGAAAATCTCTCATTTCCTTTTCTCCTAGCCTTTGCCATTTCCCCATCCTTGGAAGAATTCTCCCAGCTTTTTTCTATCCAAATCTTATCTAGTCTAGAAGCCCATCAGCAATCTCTCTTTTTCCACCAGGCCTTTCTAATACTACCCTAACTCATGGGACCAGTCATCACCTGCTTGCTGTCTGATGACATCTCTAGTGCAGTTATCTTTTGTAACATTTTTAACATTTATGTATGCAAGATTTCATTAAAAGTTCCTTGCCTAGCTGATGTGGCTCATTGGATTGTATGTTGTCCTATGGACCAAGAGGTCCTGGGTTCGATTCCTGGTCAAGGCACAGGCACATGTCCAGGTTCTGGGCTTGTTCCCCAGTATGGGATGTGCAGAAGGCAGTGATCAATGATTCTCTCATAGATGTTTTTCTCTCTCTCTCCCTACCTCTCTGAAATCAATAAAAATATATTTTAAAGTTCCTTGAGAAGAGTCTACAGCCTTATTAGTGTCAACATTTCCCACTATGCCCAATATCAAATTTTACTTATAACAAGAATACAATCTTGGGAAAAAAATTTTTTTAAAAGTCTTGATTTGTCAAATTCTAATGTATCTCCAAGTCATTTCAATACTACAGAACCATTAATGTTACTCACCACTTTACTTTGCACGTCTGTGTATTCCATTCCACAATATGTTTATCATCTGAGCAACTATACAAACAGCCATTGTCTTGATGCCACTGTATGCAATTGACTTTGTTGTCATGTCCACCGCTCTGTAGATTTAAGAGATTAAAGGAAAAAAATCTCATATACATCCTGGAATAATCACTAAACAGTTAACTAAAATATCAGACTTAGATTAAACTAAAAACATCTCCACCTATCCGTTTCCAACATCAAAAATGAGGTAAGTCACCCATAACTTTATCAAATGTTAACCTTCCCTTCTCTGCTGGAAAAACATACTTCTACATGCTATGTTTAAGAATCCTAATCCTAACTGCCTCTGCTTTTAACAGGTATGCCAACATAAAGCATGGCACATACTTCATATAGAGTAGCAAAAATATTGTGACACTTGAGTGAACTAGTAAAGTCCAATCCTAAGAGTTTAAAGTCAACATTTTAGGTAAAAGTCATGGCCAGTCAAAACTATCATTGAAAATCTTTTAAATGGTGCCAAAACTCTCTCTCAATAAAGAAATCATTGTTCTTTTCAGGCAAACACTAAATGTTCCCTTGGGTCTTAGATACCCTATTAATGACACTTTAAACATTCTAAACATGGCAAGATGCTTGCTTACTCAGAGGCACAAGATTTAAAAAAATTTTTCTTCACTTTCAAATTAGCTGTTTCCTGGTGTTATTGCTATTTTAATGTGAATATTCAAGGGAGGCAATAATGCTATTGGTACCATCCTTCTATTGCTGATGTTAAGTACAAATCAGGAAAACTCTTCCAGCAAGTATTTTTATATATACTATGTATAAAATGCCTTAATATTCAAAACCTTTGACTCATTAATTGCAGGTTAGTAATTCTGGTAATTCATGTAAAAAAATTTAGAACAATACCAAATAAATATCAGAAACCACATAACTCTAAGTAGTTCTCAACCCTTCTAATGCTGTGACCCTTTAATACAATTCCTCATGTTGTGGGGACTGCCAACCATAAAATTATTTTCGTTGCTACTTCATTACTAGAAGTTTGCTACTGTTAATGAATCGTAATGTAAACATCTGTGCTTTCTGATGGTCTTAGGCTGTAGCAGGGTCGTGACCCACAGGCTGAGAATCACTAGCAAGGTTGGTGGTCCCCACAACATGAGGAACTGTATTAAATGGTCGTTGCATTCGAAAGGTTGAGCACCACTGACCTAAAATGGTAATAGTTAAATCACCAAGGGACTATCCTATTTAATGGTATTTTAGGCAGTCATTAAAAATGTTTATAAATAATTCTTGACAAATATGAAATTTATGTTGTAATGGAATGGAAAAAAATCAGGATACAAAATAGATGGACAACCCAAATGTACTTTTTAAACATACGCATAAGGCCAAGAAATATATAACCTATCAAATAGGATCTTAAACTAAAAACAGATTTAGGTATAACATTTTTCACTTTTCAACATTATGTAGTTCAAAAGTATCCACAGGTAAGATGTTACTTAAAAAAGAAAACATTTATTCACATTTACAGAAAGCATTCCTATACAGTGAACACTAAAACATATTGCAATAAATCTTGTCTGAAACAAAGTATGTCAGAAGGTCCTATCTTGCAGAGGTAAACCCTCACTTCTCTGCTCTGCAATGCCAAGGTGGTTTCTACAAACCATTATATATACTTTGCCAGCTGGATGGCCAGGGGGCTCCACCAATAAGGGGCGCTAAGGGAGACAAGTCTGGAGGGACAAGGGACTGCTTCTTCAACCAGCAGTGATAATCTTTTTGGCAGTGGCTGAACGCAATTTTTGCAGCTCTTGGAGAACCAGTTCCATCACCTCCCTTCAGACACCAGCCGTCAGCTGGAGCCCCTCCCCCACCTCTGGAGCCCCCTCCTCAGAGTTCTGGAGCCCAAGCCCATGGGGCAACTCCTGTTCAAGAGACAGCACCACATGAAGAGCCACACTGGCTCAAAGGTCTGAGTTTCAGCAATAATTCCAACCATCTCCTTCGCTCGCTGACCGAGAGATGGTGGACTTCTTCCTGCAGTGGTTATCTGTGATACTTAGTTTTCGCCCTTTCTTATTTTCAACCTGGTCAACATTTTTTCATATCCTGATCTATAATAAGAACAATGTTGCCTATCAAAGCTATGATCAAATATTATGTTCAGGATTTTCAATGCACCCATAGTGTACCTGTAGCTCCTACTGCAATCCTAAACAGTTTTGATTTAGTAAATCTTTAATAAATCCCGTCATATCTTTTAGCACATACACACATACTTACTACTAATTTACTGTGTAATTCTCCTTTTACTGTACTGTATAATAAAATACTACCAACTGCTGTACCAAGAGCCAACAAGTCAGTCTGGTTACTTGTTTCTATAGGTTCTGATTTCCTTTTTTTTCTCTGGGGACTTTCCTAAAAATAAAAGAAAGAAAAATGTTTAGTTTGTATCTAGAACACTGAAACATCATTAATGCATAAATGCAAATGCCCAATAGTCCACAAAGGAAATGTAATCGCTACTAAGTGACATTACTTAAAAAAAAAAAAAAAAGTGGAGGTAGGATTCCCACTTTCTCAATATTTAGGAAAAAAAAAAATCAATCCAACAGAAGGAAGAGCTCATAATTCTCATCCCCCTATTTCCTACTTCCCTGGAAGGAAGGTGTCAAATAGAACCTGGTATGCTCTTGATATTCTCTTAACAGGTCCAATGCTTCAATCCCAAGCAGAGATGACAGACCCACACCTACTAGTAAGCAGCCAACCACCCCCCCCCCGCCTTCTATCTCATCTTTTCTTTCGCATTAGGAAAATGGGCACAAATGTTTTAATATTTATAAAATGCATTTACTTCAACTTGAGTGAAAAACTATTGCTGTAACTGAAGAGCAGCACAGCTAGTCTAAAAGTTCCATGTTGTCTTGATTCTAAAGACAGAAGAGGCACACGTTTAAATCAAGGCAATAAGACTTGGATTTATTCCAAAAATGATAACAGCTGTCTGTCCATCAAAAGACAATCAATGATCCCAACTTCAGAGTACTATATCAGTTTATAATGCTAAAAAATTATAATTTCCAAACTTATCTTCCATATTTATATTTTTTTTTAATTAAGGCTTCCCAGCTTATATTTTAGCATAAAAAAGCTGAGATATGTTATTTTAGTGTAAAATGGACCAATACCCAAAGGAACCTTTTCCCAATAGTGCATGATCTTTGCTCTACAGCACAAAAAAGCAGTCCAAGATACATGAAAATCTGTTCAACCCAATACCCACCTATGAAAACTATGTTACCAGTATATAAAGAATACCAAGGAATAGATTTAGAAAGCATTTTCCATGTTTTTCTTTATGTTATTTTATAGAGATGGTACATTTGAAGAATCTGAACACTGAACATAATGATCAACAATAAAAAAGATTTAACTAAAAATAGGTTAACATTCTACACAGAATGAAAAATAACGCATTTTGCATGTTCTGAAAATTGTATCCACGTTCTTAAGACCCAAAAGAGATGTTACAATTAGATGCCAAAATACAAATCAATCTGATAATCTCAAGAGTAACATTTAATTTGCTTGAAGCTTTGAAACTTTAGCACAAGGTTTGTCCTAGATCCCAGCTTCAGTTAAATGAATTTCTAAAGCCACATCTGAATGACCCCAGAAAGAAAATGTGGTTTCTGCATATGGTTATGAACACAAACCCCTATTTCAGGTGAGGATAATCAGAGAAAGTATACCCATCTATTACTACCTCATCGGGAAACTCTAAAAGATTCTAGAAATTATTTCTTCTGCTTTTGGTTTTCCCAAATCAAATTAGAATTATCTACACTAAGGTTTCTAACGTGTAAAACACAGCCTGACCCAAATGTATGTTTCTCTGTGGATTTGCATTTAAAAGCACAGAAATTTTAGAAACTAAATATTAACATATTCAAAGCCCTAGTTTTCCTATCAGCAAAATGTGTTTTGGGGAGAAGCAAGAAGAGAAAACAAGTCGTAGTAGTATCCAATTTTGAGAATTAATGATCTAAACCTAAATATAACCTAATTAATTAATCTCAAAAAATTACTGACTCAGTATGTTTTCTCAGTGTTTGCAAGATCTTTTTAAAAATAATTTCCCATTCAGAGGGTGAACATGTCCAAACATGTCCAAACATCAACCAGTTAAGTTTCAATAACCAATGTGCATTTTAGTGAAATCTAATATTTAAAGTACTACCTCTTTATTAAATATTTCTGAAACCAAAAGTTTAGTGCACCTGACAGTAACAGGTTATGACAGGCCTTGTTGGCATTTTCTATCTGAACCTGCTATTCCTGTGATCAAAAACGTCAACAGCGCCCCAGAGAAATCAACAACATCTAGTTGGCATTCAAAAGCACCCCCAATTTACCTTCAACTCACCTTTTCCAGCTTATTTTCAATTCTATCCTTACATTAACTCCCTAATCACAAATAAACTTTTCCATTTTGCCTTTGCTTTCACCTGCAGTTGGAGGGGCCTTTTCCTACGCATTTCAATGCTCATTTGGTTTGAAAAAAAATCTATCCATGCTTCAAGGTCTATCTCAAATATCATTTTCTTCACAAAAACATCTTCTTTTTCTTAAGGCACAGGTGATACCCTGCTTTGCACTTCAGATGCACAGTATCTGAATTGTCTTTATTCTAGTTATACTGTTTTGTTCCTTCTAACCTGCCTAGCACAATGTCACATGCACATAAATTGTTCATGTAAATGCATAAAGGAAAGGGTAGGCTAAAAATTTGGTTCCTATATATGTATGTGATTGAAAATTCCGAGCTCCTGAAGGTACCAGGAGTGAAGACCAAAAGAATGATTTTTTTAGGGTGGAATCTTTCTCAATATGAAGGTGCAAGTAAGCTAAGCAATCAATACCAACTCTAGTCTGAAGACAAATGATCAGAATTTGATCCAGAAGGCAAGAAGACTGAGTGAGAGACTGAATGGCACATGTACATAATTTATAAAAGCAAGACACAGTACAGATGTGGTGAAAAGAAAAAAAAAAAAAAGCATATCCAGGTAATGAAAAGTCTGAATTTGATCAATTAAGCAATGACATTTTAAACTAAATTCCAGAAGAAAAGTGTTTACATGAAGAACCAGAGCATACTCATAGGAATATGTATATGTGAAAGAAGTTTCACAAAAAGTGTATCCTTTACCATGCAAAATACACTCTACTATTGTCTTATTCCAAGACAACTAAATCTATTTTATAATCCACATCAAAACCTATTTTTGAAAAATACTGACCTCTAGACACTAAAAATTATGCCAAAGTTTCAAGTTTCATTTTGCAATTAATCTTCTATGCTATTTCTTGGCCTTAACTTACTCTGGCAAATGTTTCATGGATAGCAATGAACAAAATGTGTGCATTTTATATATAATTACATATAGTATTTATATAAAAAAAATTACTGGTGACTCTAATACAAAGGAAAGTCTATTTCTGCCAGTGGGATCTTATCTTTGGCAAAGGTTACCTTCTTTTGGCATTTAAATACTGGAGAGACCTGAAGATAGAGCACTGTACAAGAACGCAACTGTTTTGTGCTATATCTATAAGGGAAAGGAGTGGGGATGCTCAGCTCAGATTTTGCCCTGTCCAATGTCTGAAATGCTATGTGCTTCACTCAGCAAGCCCTACGCAGTGACAGCAAAACGACATAAATACCTTTACTGTGACAGCCAATAGTAAGCAAGGTCTACTTCCCCAGGCTCTATAGCAGTTAAAGCAGGAAAAAAGAGAAAAGTTTGAAAGATTTAAGGGGGGAATGAGAGAAAGTCAGTTCCTAGATGGCTTAACCACTCACTGTGTGACTTTGGCATATAATAGAACACCTCAGTCTTAGTTTACACACTAAACCCAAGGAGTTCAAACAATAGCATCCATCCATAGTCCATCAATGTCTCCCTGTACTTTTCTTGTCATCATTCAAGGTCCTCTTCGCACAGGCTCCATCAACCAAATGGAAATGCTCAGCTACATAATGTGTACAAAAACCCTTTAAAAACTACGTGGCATAAATGCAAAGTATTATAATGATTCTGTGACTGAGATCAAGAAGCAGCAGTCTAAATTTCCTACACATCTATGAACTGCTTTAACTTCCGATACCTAAGAAAAAACAGCATCACCCATTTTCTCTCCATTGATAACATCATCAAACTTTGCCTTGGATGGTGAATTGCCAATCACTGAAACACAGAGGGTATTCTTACAAGCTGATTTTCATTGAGGAGTGGAGCAGCAAATGATAAATGAGTCCATATGGATCACTCGTTGACTCTTTCAGTCATACCAACTAACATTGAGTGAGCACTCACTACGTGCCAGACCATGCACCACCAGTCATAGTATCTCAACCCCAGTGGCCACAACTACTTTATTGGTTATTAAGGATTTGGTGAAGTCATTTAAACTTTCTTAGTTCTGATTCTTAGTTTTTTAAGAAATGTAGTAACTTCAGGGCATTTCATAGAGTTGTGTAACTAAAATGAGAGAATACAGGCAAAAGGATATGAAACCTATGAAAAAAACTTTTTTTAAATTATATTTGATTGATTTTTTTACAGACAGAAAAGGAGAGGGATAGAGAGTTAGAAACATCGATGGGAGAGAAATATCAATCAGCTGCCTCCTGCACATACCCCCACTGGGGATGCACCGGCAACCAAGGTACATGCTGGAACTGGAATCAAACCCGCAGACTGACGCTCCATCCACTGAGCCAAACGAGCAAGGGGTAAAAAAAACTTTTTAATGTAACCCCTCACACTTTTCAGTGAGGCCCCCAAAATTAAAGTGACTTGCCTAATGTGACAAAACCAAGTGTGAGTTGAGTCCCGGTTATGAAACCAAATCCAAATACTACTTTTCTATTGTATTAGAGTGCTATATTTAATTCAAAACTATGACTTTGAACAGGAAATTTAAGACTAGATAAATGTTTATTTCTGAAGCATTCCATGTGATTTGTAAGTCTACAGAAAGCCAGAATGGGCAAAAAAAAAAAATTTATAGCCTAATATTAACTATTTGTTGCAGGTGATGGAGAATGAGCTCAATTTTTTGCTTTCGGCAAGTGGTTTGATTTTCCAGAGCCCGTGTCTTCCCAAACAAGTCAAAAAGTTAGTCTTTGCCTTGCAGAACTAACCATACAAATCTATTCCTAATAACAAAATGTGAGCACTTACACACCAAGGACTATTATTCTAAATGCTTTTACACATTAAACATGTTAACCTTCACAAACACACTCTATGAGGTGGGTACTATTATCTCCCTTTTACACATGGGGAACTAGAGGCAAAATTACTCCTCCGAAGCTAAGCCTGGATCCCAGAGACAGGCAGCCTGGCTTCATCGCAATCCCCACGTGCGTGCGAGTTAGAGCCCATGCATGCGTGCGTGACTCAACAGGGGAACGGCATCTTACCTGAGACGGATCCCTAACAGTGGAAAAAAGCCTTTCCCAAAGTCGGCAGGGTCCCATCTAGGACCACTTTCACCTGCAACTCCTGTTTAAGTTGGACGACTTCGCTTTACCTCCATCTCCTAACACAGACTTCAGACTTGGGGGGGGGGGAGGATGCGCATACACAAGGGAAGCCGAGCCAACGTTAAAAGTTAAAAAAAAAAAGGCAAGAAGCTTCAGACTTGAGGCTGAGGCTGGAAAAGGAGCCTGGGAGAATCCGGAGGGGAGAGTCCCCCCACGTCTGGGACGTGGAAGACAAACACGTGGTGAGCCGGCACCCAAGGGTGGGGGGTGCACGGAAGCAAGGAAACCAGACTTGTTGATTCCGATCGCCCAGGGGCAAAACCCGAGGAGGGGGTAACGAGTGAGTGTCGCTGAGCGGTGGAGCCCCCAAGTGTGTGTGTGGGGGGGGTGGGGGGCCTCTGTCAAAAGCCAGGGCTCGGAAGATCGCACTCTGCTACAGCGAGGCCGGGCAGCCGGAGGGGCCGGGGCCTCGGCGAACATGGCGGCCCTGGAGACGGCGGGGCGCGGGCGAAGACCGCGTGGAGCCCGCGGGCAGGACTCTGGTCCCCGGCCCGTCGGATCAGGCCGCGCACCTCAGTCCGCTGCCCTCTGGACAGCCCGCCGGGGACGGGCGACGCGGGGCCCACTCCGCGCCGCCGCCACAATCTCTGCCTCCACGCCCCGGGCCGCCCCTCACCCCCACACACCCCGCCGAGGGCCCGGCGAGACGCGGGGCTACGGGCCGTGGGGTTTGTGTGGGGGGCGGGGGGAAGCCGAGACGTGCCCGGGCGGCCGCCCAACCCCCGCCGTCCCGCTCGCTTTACCTTGGCCTGCGACCGCGTCGGCGCCCATGCCAGGCAGGTGCAGGTCCCGCTGAGGTGCGCGGAAGGCACGTACTCCTGGTGGAGCCGGTTGTTGGCCGCCTCCCACACCCGCAGGTGGCCATCGGCGGACGCCAAGGCGAAGAGGGCCTGGTTGTGCGGGGAGAAGGCGCAGGGGACCCCCGCGGAAGACAGGGAGTCGGCGAGTCGGCCGCCACCCGCCGCCATTGCTGCTCGGCTCCGCGGCGGCCACGTGTTCGCTGGCGCGCAGGCGCACCGGGGCGGGGGCGGGGCCTGGGGGCGGAAGTGGGGCGGAGGAAGTGGGGACGGAGGGAGCCCCGGGAGTGGCTCCGCGCGACGCCAGAGGACGCGGGGCGGGGCGGGGCGGGGC